>ML777393.1:704903-721501 GCA_009831015.1 Picea engelmannii | reverse complement strand
TGAGGGGGAAGAAGAGTACCCCTAGCGTTTGGCTGGGAGGTACCGGTGAGCTCGTTGAGGTCGGCAAGCAGGAGCAGGAGCAGCTTGGAGCAGGAGCGGCTGGAGCGTCGGAACCATTGCTGCAAACAAATCAGGCCAAGGTACGTTACTGAAACGAATAGAGTAGAATGCTCAGTGATATATTGCTTCGATGGTGGTTATATTGATGAGTGTAACTGGTTCTTGATTACATTCCGGATGGTGTAATGTCGGGTTTTATATTCCTTGTTCTAGTCTGCGTAACATTTATATTATCACTATGAAAGGCGTGAAAGAAAAAGTTTCATCCTATGACTGGGTAAAATAATAATCGTTTACCCTCCTAACTGTATTAACGCTTTAGGTTATTTTCCTGTTCTAGCCTGCGTGACGTTTACAAATATGCAGTAAGGATGGCACGGGTTAATGTTTATCTTGTTTCCGGACGGGGTTAATGTACTTCCTGGTCGGCGAATGGTTATATTGGTCTGGAGGGCGTAAATGTAAATTACGGCTGTGTAATCAGAGTATGAGCGAATCTAGACGGGTAATAAATCGTTACTGTTAGCATTCGGGACTGTGTCAATTTATTCACCCTTCTGGGCAGGGTAGCATTCGTCTTCTGGGAATTTTAGCCACGGTATTGGGAGTTTCTGAGCTTTACCCTGCGTTTTAACGCTTACAGTTGCAGTCTACGTGTTGCGTTGGTCTGAGTTGATGTACCCAAGACTTTGCTTTCATATTCGGCGTTTATTGTATCTGGTTTCTCATCGCTGCGTTAACCTTTCTATTCTTTAAGTGCGTTCCATCTTTAAGGATCTATTATCATATTTAAGATTTTTTCAATTTTAGCGGTTAAATTAGGGAATCATATCACCGTTCCAGGAAATCGCTCTATTATAGATACTCGTTGTTGCTGTTCAATTTTACTGATCACCATTGCTGTTAGATATTGCTGTTCAAGAGATGCTGCACCATATTAGTTTCGGTGTTGCTGCTCAACAGCGCGGTTCCAATAATATTCGTTGATCGCTGTCGCTCATGGCATGGCTGCCCTTTCACCCTTTCGTTTGTCCTCAGTTCCGGGCAGTCACTTCAGCGCCTTCGTGCCAACCCCTACTACGCATATTCAACTCTTGCAGAACCTTCAAACTTCTGCCCAAACAGGAAACGAAAGGTAGGTCTTACCTTTACATATCCACCCTAAAATTTGACAGAACCTCGCCATGTTTAGTTCTACATTCGTGTTACAACGATTTTGACAGAACCTCGCCATGTGTTGTTATACATGCGTGTACGACGAGTATAACATAATAGTCGATATGTCTAGGGTTGGTAAGTAAATTTCTGCATAAGGAATTTCTACGTATTTAGAGATGAAGACACGTGGGTTGACAACCTGGTGTTTAGGGACGGCTTAAATGAAATGGAGACCCTACGCCCTCGATCTGCTAATTGAGACGACATGCCTGTAGCCTACTCTCTACCACCTCGTCCTCGTTTCGCTCAGCGTTCACGGACGCCGAGGCTATGCATTTACTCTTATACGCGGAGATTGACCTCATTTTGGTTTTTGTAAACTGACAACAATGCTGTTCAGCTACTTTCTAGAGCACGCCACCGATCTCTAGATTCCCGAGATAACCCGCCTTGAAATATTCACCGCATGAGGAACCCTAAAGCGCCCTTAAAAGGCTGGTAAACTGAGAGAGTTAATAAATGGGTCATCATTTTAATCGACCTTCTTAGGTTTACTTTAATTGTTAAAGGTTTATTGCAATGGTAGCTTCAATAATTTAAATGTTAAATGATCGAATTGTTTATTGCTCAGGTTTATTAGAACGTTAGGGTAAGGGTTTTAAAGGTTAGTTGAATTAATTTGTTTAATTCAATGTTAAAAATGAGTTTATTTAAATGCTACTTAATTTATTTAAATCTTCAATAAATTTAAACGTTTATTTTAATCGTTAAAGGTCCGATCAATGTTGACTTCAATAAATTCAAAATATTAAGTGAATTAATTGTTTATTGTGAAGGTTTTCTTAGAACGTTGGTATATGGGATCTAAAAGTTCGTTGAATTAATTTGTTAGTTCAATGTTTAAAAGGGTTTATTCAATTGCTACTTAATGGTTTAAATCTTCAATAAATTTAAATGCTTATTTTAATTGTTAAAGGTCTATTCAATGTTAACTTTAATAATCTTAAAATGTTAAGTGAATTAATTGTTTAATGTGAAAGCTTACTTAGAACGCTGGAGTATGGGTTTTAAAAAGTTCTTGATTAAATGTTTAATTCAATGTTTACCGTTTATTTCGAATGCTACTTAAAATGATTTTAAAGGTTCAATGACTTAATGTTGTTTCGAAGGTTCAATTAGACATGAGTGTAGAAGTTAATGTCAAATGTTATTGATTAAATAATAGGCGGGAGGAATTGCAACGATAAGTCCTTGTTAATTGCATTTGGATATTAGTTGAAGGGTTGAGGTTGGTTAAATTGTGATATCAATGATGTGCAAATGTGAATTTGTTAATTTATTATCATGTCGTCATTTGTTGGTCAATGATCTACCTAGGTTTGTGGATATAGATTTAGATAAATAGTTGGTATTATTCAACCATGTTTTATTTATAATGGATTTATATGCTTAACTTGCAGTGGCAAATACTTGCTGTTATTACAAATAAAAATGGTTGGTTTAAATTGTGATATTAATGATGATGACGAATCGCATTAATAATGTTGTTGAATTTCAATATTAATATTATTTAATGGAAATGTTAATACTAGATGAACTGCAATGATAAATAGTTGTCTGATTGCCTTGTGCATTTTATCAATTGAAATATCAATATGGGTTGAATTGCAAAATTAATAATTGTTAATTAGCAATGTTAATAATGAGGCCAATCACAATGTTAGAAATGGTTTACTTGAATGTTCTTGATGGAGTTAAATTTGCCAGGATAATCTTCGTTTAAACTGAGGTGTTGATGACAATGTCTACTTTGCAATGCTATTGTTGTTAGGTTATTAGATTACCTAGTAATTAAATGGGTAGGAAGAGGAAGTGAATGAGGAGAATGTAATGTCGGGGGTATACCTTTAGGGTGTGGATGTCATTGCTCTTTGTGGCCATTATTAGAATAATGCACTGCGTCGTGCTTATTGTTGTCCCTGGTCCTGTAAGTACCTGGGGGTTGTATTGTGTAGTCTACCGGGTCGGGCGGGATATAGCCTCCTCTTGCAGCTTAGTATGTGTGTCTGTGTGTAATCCGGTGGAAGGAATCCAGTGCCGTATCAAGAGTCTCTGGCTGTTTAAAGGCACAGTTCCACTCTTGCGACACATTCTGAGCCGTATCAGTAGTCTCAGGCTGTTTAAAGGCACAGTTCCACTACTGCGACTCTACTGACGGATCCTTCCTTCTGTGACAGTACTGTGCCTAACCCTTGGTGTCTGTCTCTGCCTATAGCCTTTAGTTGCCGCCTCCTGTTCGAGGGCGTTTGCTTCTTGTCGTCGCTATGATATGTCGGGTCGTCTCGATTGTGTTCGTCTTACTTGCGTCCTGTTGGTTGAGTGTTGATGTAGAGTCGAGGGGGTTGTTTTCTTCTTCACACGCGCACACACTTTAACAACAAAAAAAAATTTCACCGGTTGACTGAGTAGATGTCCTTAGCTAGGAGGGGCGTTACACCCCCATGTCCTCACTTGCATGCTGATTTGCTTATTTTAGGTATAGCTTAATTTATGTTTTTGTTTGATTTCAGTTTTTAAAGTCTTGTTAAATGCTCTAATACTGGAAGGATCTTATTTGAAAGTGTTTTTGTAAGAGAACCATAAGATCTCAGACAATTATTAGATTTAGGTTTGTTTGATTTCAGCTCTTAAGTTTTGTTAAATGTTCTAATATTACAAGAGTCTTATTTGAAAGTGTTCCTGTAAGAGAACCGTAAGACCTCATACAATTATTAGATTTAGATTTGTTTCATTTCATCTTTCAAAGTTTTTATTAGATGTTGTAATATTGGAGGAGATCCTAAAATTCAAGTGTTCTTGTAAGAGAACCTTAGGATCTCGATGAATGTTAGATATAGGTTTGTTTAGTTGTTGGAAGAGATCTTGTTGAATATGTTCTTGTAAAAGAACCAAAGATCTCGGACAAATTAGAAATCTTTCTAGACCTATAGGTGGCACTTCTAAGTTTATCTTCCCGAGTTGACATTAAATGAACTCTGATTGACATCATCAATTAGAACTAAACAGGTGAATATCACGACGGAGAGAACTTGGGAATCTATAGGGAGGCCTGCTATGATTCTTTCCTTAGGAGGAATAGGAATATTCAAAGGAAAACTAATAAACCTATGTGGAAAGCTCACCCAGATACCTATGAATTCCAATGGAACTTCGACAGAGGAAGATTTTGATATTATTAAATTTATTGAGAACAATGCCCCATTTACCATGCTACTAGGAAAACCTTGGATTGAAAGAGATCAGGCTAGAAGGCAAGCAGAAGAGGAAGTTTTAGAATAGAAGAAGCAAGAGTTAAAATAATTCATGACTAGAAGGATCACACACTTGATTGAAGAACAAAAGAACAGATCAAAGCCATTTAACACTAGAGACCAGGATGTCGAAGTTGCAAGAACACTAGAAGAACAACTGAATATTGAAGTACCTATTCCAAATAAAGAAGAAGGATCACCTGCGAATCTTAGGAAAGGATCTCAACAACGCGAAGTCGCTATGTCAAAAGAAGATAAGAATAAGAATGGAAAAAAGCATACCAAGACAAAGCTCAGTGGGAAGAAGGCTAGAAATATAAGTAAGAAGAGATCTAAGATCGACAAGTTACATAAGGTTCTAGAGGAAACCTCACAGAAGAAAAATTTGCAAAATTGGAGCTTCGTCGGGATATCAGAAAATCAACACATGGCACTTCACCATGGCGACGCAATATGGCTATTGGGGACATTATAACTGTCATACCAACACTCCAAATGGGCAGAAAGAAATTTATGGATAGACAACTCACCATTCGACCGTTGGGACCGCGCCATAACGAACAGAATAGAGTTAATGAAGGATTCATACCCATTGCAAGCGACCCATTGTCGAGTTACCTATTTATCCCATTGAGCCATGCACCGAGAAATTTTTTTCAAACTAAGAGTTTGAGGCCGCAGAATAAGTTGATTTTATTCAATGATCATCACACTCTTGTTGTCTATCCTATTACAGTGTCTAAGTTATTCCATGAAACTGACATTGTTAACCCCGAGTGTGTATGTCGGATGAATTGAGCACTGTAGAGAAATCTGTTGAAGAATTTTTGATCGACCTCATGAATGAAAGAGTCATGTTGATGTATACATGTGTACAAGAATCGTCGATGAGAGGAATGCCAGCCTCTCCATCCACTTCTCGTGGAGCCGGACCATCTCGACCATTTGATGAAAAGAGAACCAAGAACAAGGATGATCTAGTGAATGCTAAGTTGATCCGGACCATATTATTTGCTTATATTCCACCCCTGAGCGACGTAGTAAATCGAGACAATGTGCCCAGATATTTCGAATACACCTTGGTCACTACGTACCTTCCGAAGGGGATATGTGCAGTTTGAGAAGACCAAGATAATATTGTAGCGTTGAAGTTTAGAGACTTCAACCTTGGAGATCTCAAAGTTTATAACATGCTCACCTCACATAATTACCTGACCCAGACTAAGGGGAATAATTCAAAGATAATCCCCAGTCGTGGACTATGAACCTCGTGCAGTCCACCCTACTGAACGTCATGAATATTCCTCACTTTCGACGACACCAGGAGGTGAATGCATGTGTCAAGTTGTTGTTGTCTTGTTACCATGGAGGTTATTTGTGTCTAAACCACTGTATAACAGTTGATCCAACATTGATCAATCGGATCACGGGGTTGAGTATGCAAGGACCCGATCCACAAGAGTTTTACCCTGGAAAAGCCATGGATCGTGCTCTAGCACAATGGATCAAGGACACTTATGGAGATGTCGATAAGGGAACATGAGGTTTCAAAGTAGCTTCTATCCATAGTTTCACAGTGTGCCTCACCTGTTAGTTGATTGCAGGGAAGTTAGCCCAAAAGAACCGACCCACCCAAGTCACCAGTTTTGTAGTTGACCTCACAGGGAAGTGCGCAGAAGGCCTTCAGATGAACAGGGTGAAGTACCTGGTGAACCAATTAGAACTCGACTACAGAGAAGCACAATATCAAGGATATGAATTTAATTTCAGCTGGGCTTTGATACTGATAGCTTTTATTTCTTGGGAGATGCTGGAAGGTACTACCTTCCTGAACATTGAGCCTTTTGAACCACTGGCCGCGAAGTTCAGTACACTGTGGTACTCAAGCGACATGAATAATCAGTGGCAGTCAAATGCTATTTTTCATACCTACTACAATCAGCTGAAGGTATCCATACAATCTGAACCTCACATGACTCCAAACACTCTACACCGGTTCAGGCCTCTGATGAAGTTCAACGCATATTGACATTTTACTTACATCACAACATGCGCTGACGAACACAAGAAACAACTTCAGTCCTACTACAAGCTGATAGAGGAGGACTTGGAGGAGATCACCAAGGACTGGTCGGTGGACCTCCTTGTTCCAGTAGACCCTGCAGAGATATCCGACATCGATAGCCTAGAAACTACGCAGGATAAACTCGGACCTAGCGGGGCAAAGAAAAATGAAGAGGTCCAAGAATTAGACAACGCATCCATGAAGACTGCCTCCATCTCACCAGAGCAAGGAGGTGATGGTGAAGATTTAGGTGATAAAGAAGTTGAACAGAAGAAAGGACACGAGGTTGATCCTCTAAAGAAGAGAAAAGGTTCACCTCTGAAACCTTCCTCCCGAAAGAAAGCGAAGGCCACCATGACCAATATGCAGACCATCCTCACCTCCGATGACTTCAACTTCCTCATAGCATCCCTGCAAGATGATTTGGTGGAAATAGTAGAGAAACAAGAAGAAAAGAAAGAGGATTTGTATGATCGAATTGAGACTGAACTCCGAGGGGTACAACAAGCCCTACAGTCTAGCTATGCAGTCTCCACTGTGTCGGGAGAGATAGAATTGGGAGATGAGCCAACTCAACTCCACCTCTTAGCTGATACAGTCGAAGCTCCCCTTCGATGACCACAAGAAGAAACAGTGCAAGCCACCCAGGATTTGACACAAGTACAAGGGGTACTATTAGAGCAATGAAATGCTATAGAACAGGAAAATCTTTCTCTCCAAGTGAAGTTTGACGAAGAAAAAGAACCACTACAGCAAGAAAAGGAACAGTTTCTTGCAGAGAAATTCAAAGTAAAGGAAATGGTCAACATAACACTTCTCTCTATGACAGTCGTAGAAGTAAAGGCCGAAGATCGAGTTCCACAATAAGTAGTGCAACTTGAAGAAGTGATCCATCAACTACAACAACGCATCATAGACTTGGAACTACGCGCAGTACTCGAGACCCCACAAGATGTAAGAGACCAAAGGGAAGAAACCGCCAGGAGTGCAGTTGAAAGGCTCAAGGATCTTACCTTGGAATGTAAGAACCTCACTGATCATAGTGCCCAGACCTATGAACAACTCATGAAGAACCTAGAATTGAAGGAACTGGAGTCGCAACTCCAAGAGGCGAAGTATCAAGCCGAAAAATATATAGGCACAACTGAAGTCCCCGTCAGCTGTGGAAAGAATGAAGCACTCCCAAGAGAAACACACTACACAAAAACAAATCCATAATATCCAGAGAAGAGTTATGGAGGCAAATGAGAAACTTGAACCCGTACAATATAAGGCCTATCAATTGTTTACAGAAGTAGAAGGACAAGGAGTAGAACTAGAGCAGGTTGTCACTACAGCTGAACAATGCCTAGAGGGACCAATCAACGATGTAGTCATCCAGGAGTTTTTAGAATAGGAGGTTGTGGCACAACAACAAGTCAAAGAAGCTCGATCCAAGCTTGAGGCATTCAAAGCAGAACTAGTCAAACCAGAGTGACTCGGAACGAGTCACAGGTGAGTGTTGGGGGCCTGTTGGCCCTTGACCAAGTTTTGGGAGATCCTTGGTCAAGTTTGACCTATTTTGGGACTTCGAAAACCTTTCGAAGATGGAGCACAAGATGAAGGAGAGATCACGGGATCTCGACCCCTTTTTGGGTCCTTTTTGGGATTTGGGAATATGTAACGGGAATGGGATGTCAGCCCATGGGTTTACCCATGTTTAGGCCTATTTTGTATGTATAAATAGAAGGCTAGGTAATGAAAGAAGAACTTGAATAGTGCACAAGAGTTGTGCAAGTTGGCTAAGTGCTAAAAGCTGGATCTATGTGATCAAGAATTGTAAGGCTTCGTGCATACTGTATGAGACTTCTAGAGCTAAGTGCAAGTCATTGTAAGAGACTGCGAATGCTTTGTGTTCTAACACAAGGAAGGAGGGTCTAGCGAGATGCGCAGATATCCTATCCTATGCAGAGTAAGGGTTTTGTAGCTCTGTGCATGTGGATGACTGATTGAAGCTAATAAAGAATAAGAGTTGGTGGACGTAGGCCCAGGGTGGGGGTGAACCACGTAAATACTGCGTTATTCTACTCTGTGTAATGTTCTGATGTATTTATGTGTTATTTTCTAAGTGCTTTATATAGATAGATAGATAGATTTGTTTATTCTTTGTGCTTATGATGAATCTGGATGTTAGATATGATATGGGTGAATGTGCTTAGTGCTTGAATCTGCCAGATCTGACCCATTTCTTTATGCTAAGTGCTTATATACATTAGGTCAGGGTGAATGCTATGATGCTTTGTTTTATCTGTGAAGTAGATATTGGGTAAATAATGATGAAGTAACGGTGCTAAGTGATCTATTAAGTGTCATAATCATAGATCTGTGTCCCAGCTAAGGTTCCAAACACCTGAGTTCTACAACCACCCCTGCCTCTACCTCGGGTGAGACTTCATCTGCTTCGCAGGTGTTGCCGAAAGGGCTAGTAGTTAGGGTTTTGTTGGTGCACTATTGTAGTGTTGAACGCTGGGTCTGCCCCTGTGCCAACAACCCTCTAGTCACACCTATCTAAAATATAATAATTCTAATGCACAAAATACTCCTACTCCTACTCTTACCATCGGTAAGACTATTGAAGTTAATTTTTTTCAGTCCGTGCCTATCGGAAAGAATCAAAACAAAAAGAAAGGGAAGGGTGAGAAAAAAAATGACAAGAATAATAGTCCACAATATGATAAAGCTAAAATGCAAACTACTGATGAGAAATATAAACGTAAACCTCGTTACCCCTACCTTATTTGTGGTGATGATCATTACATAAAATATTGTCCAAGACATGATGGGGTTACTAAGTTCCTCCAAGGAACTGAAAATCCTTCTACACCCACCATTTTGTCAGAACCTTTCCCTTCTTAGCACCAAACCAACTAGTCATTCATGACCAAGCTTCTCCTTCTACCTCATCTTATGTCCTTATGTGTACTGGTGATTCTAAAAAGAATGAAGTTGCAATCGCGACTCGATCCAAATATTACTCTTCGTCAAAAGATAAAGTTGATGATATACCACCTTCGTTGGTTCAACCTTCTCCGTCAACTTCACCTTCCAATGGTCCTCTTCATCTCGAAATATCAGGTCTCAATATAGTTCTTCGCCCTCCTCCCAAGGGAGTTGTTCAAAAGTATGCATTCAACCCTCATGTACGTGCTACCCAGAACTACAATATTGTAGAAAATCTTGTGCAAGCACCCTCTGTGATGTCAGCTCTCGAAGTCCTTCAAAGTTTCCCTACTCAACGGAAGGAACTGTTAAAATCCATTGGTGGTATTGATCCCACAGATACCAATTTAATAATCTTTGACTTGGAAGATCATGTTCCAAGGATTCCTCCTCAGTTAGCATTTCAGATCCAAGTTGTTGTTGAAAACAAGAATATCTGTGGAACTGTTATTGATGAAGGAGACTTGACTTCTGTTATGTCCGTCACTTTTTGGAAAGCTATTGTCTCTCCTACCCTCATCGAATCACACAATACACTTAAGGCATTTAGTGGTACGGTTTTTAAACCTTACAGTGTTCTTCCCTTGTTGTCTATTACGTTGGAAGGTAAATCGGTCAATGTCAAGGTTGAGGTCTTCGATGCACCTCTTGATTATAACCTTTTATTTGGTTGTAGATGGATTTCTCCATGCGTTCATTTGTGTCTACCCTTTTCCATGTGTTACATTTCCCGCACCAAAGAAAGGTCATTATTGTTGACCAATTGGCCTTCTTCAATTTTGATTCCTGTACTAGCAATGTTCCTTTTATATCGAAGACACCCCCTGGTTATGAGAATGTCAGAGTGGGTCTTTTGAAAGATTCAACTTTGATGGGTACATTTCCAATCCCACCTCACACCCTCCTTTTGTTGCCTCTATTAACATGATATCCACCACTGTTCATGAAACACCTGAGTCATACAACCCATGGGTAGTACCTAACCCTGGTGACTACCTTCATTACTGCGACAAGATGCCTTTAAGTCCAGTCGAATCCACTTATCAAGCCATTCAATTGACAACCCCCACTCCTCGTTATCTCTGTGATTCATCTTCTGATCCATTCCATGTGGTCTTTCCTACTGATGAGATGATCATGTCAGTCATTTCTATGGAAGACACTTCCCAGGAAGATGGGCATCATCACTCCATTCTCTTCATAGAGCGTGATACCATAGAGAGCTACCAATGGATTTCGACTCCGTTGACCGTTGTTATTATTTCTTCGGTTCCCGAGTTAACACACGATGTTTTGTACAAAGGGAACTTGAGAAACATTTCACCTACCATCCCTCTTGACATATCCATTAAAGACGACATCATAGAGAATGTTCATATTGGGGCCTCATGCTCTACTGATGAGGTCCACACGTATAAATCCATTTTCCAAGAACTTCATGATGTTTTCACCTGGAGTTACGAAGAGATGCTAGGCATTGATCCTGATATCGTTGTGCACGAGATTAAGACATACCCATATGCTAAACCCGTTCGAAAGATACTTTGCCCAATACATCCACACAAAGCTATTTTTATCAATATTGAAGTTGAAAAGCTTCTTAAAGTTGGCTTTGTATATCCCATGGATTTGACTGATTGGGTATCCAATCTAGTTCCAGTGAATAAGAAACAAGGTACCATCCGCGTTTGTGTAGATTATAGGGACATAAACAAGTCTTGTCCTAAGGACAATTACCTGACCCCTTTCATTGAACAGATTGTTGACGACTGTGATGAAAACAAAGTATTCTCTTCAATGGATGGTTTCTCTGGCTATAATCAAATTAATGTTTTACTCGTGGACCAACACAAGACCACTTTTATGTTCCCTTGGGGAACAGTTACCTATCATAAATTACCCTTCGGTCTCAATAATACTGGCACAACTTTTCAGTGCACTATGTCTTATGCTTTCCATGATATTAAGCACATTGTGCAACCCTATATTGATGATCTATCGATGCATTCCATGTGTCGCCAAGATCACTCGACACATTTAATGGCCATTTTCGTACGTTGTCGTTATTATCGTATCCACTTAAACCCACACAAATGTGTTTTTTGTGTAGAGTCTGGCCCACTTCTTGGTTTTATCATGTCGATACATAGGATTCGATTAGACCCCTTGAAGGTTGAGTCTATCCTTAATATACCTCCTCCTTCCACACTACGCTATCTCCAAAGTTTGCAAGGGAACTAAAATGTTTTGCGTTATTTCATCCCCAATTACGCTGAACTGATGAAAGGATTCACTCGGCTACTCAAGAAAGGTTACAAGTTTGTATGGGATGATAATGCAAACAAAGCCTTTGAATATTTGAAACTCGCCTTAACCTGTACACCATTATTGTTTCCACCTGACTATAGCATGGATTACTTCCTCTACTTAGCTGCTTTGGACTCTACCATTGCTATGGTATTAGTCCAAGATGATTATTAGCATGAAGAACATGTGATATACTATTTGAGTCAGAGTCTCATGACTACCAAAACCAAATACCTCCATGTGGAGAAACTGGCCTTGGCAGCTGTTCAAGCTGTCCAACATTTTCATCATTATATCTTATTATGCAGAACCACTTTTATTTCCGATTGCAACCCCTTGCAACACATCCTTACCCGAAAATTGCTAGGGGGAAATTAATCCAAATGGATAGTAATTCTCCAGGAGTTTGAATTGGAATTGAAACGTGCTAAGTCAAATAAATATTTGGTTTTCACCGAACTAATATGTGACCTTCCCTCCATTGAGACAAAAAATGTGGCACATGATTCCTTGCCTGACGAGTCCCTTTTTCTGATTAGTTCTGATAACGTATGGTACAAAGATATTATTATCTATATCTAGACTCAAACTTTCCAGCCCGATATATCTAGTACAGATCGTCATCGCATATGGTATCAAGCGCGCCAATACATCATTCTTGGTGATACCCTTTACTGCCACGGTATTGATTCTATTTTTTGACGATGTCTCACCTATGATGAAGATGGGAAAGATTTGAATGACTGTCACTATGGAGCATGTGGTGGTCATATGTCCGGGTATGACACTGCCAAAAATATCTTACGAGTGGGTTATTTCTGGCCTTCTTTATTTAAGGACTGCATTACTGTTGTCCAGAAATGCCATGCTTGCCAAACTTATAATAACAAGATAAGATATCATCCCGCTCCCTTACATCCTTTGGTTTCCATTGGTCCATTCTCCAAATGGGGCATTGAATTCATGACATGTAACTCTCACTCGGTCGGGGGGCAAGGATACATTATTGTAGCTGTGGATTATTTCACTAAATGGGCCGAGGCGATGCCTACATTTGATAACACCGGGAAAAATGCAGCATTGTTCATATTCAATCATATCATTACTTGGTTTGGTATCCCTCAAGCTATCGTTACTGATCATGGTAGTCATTTTCAAAATTTTATGATGTCTAAACTTACTGAAAATTTGGGTCTTCGCCATGAAAACTCAACCCCCTATTATCCACAGACCAATGGATAGGTTGAAGCAATAAACAAAGTTCTCATTAATATGCTTCGATGGATGATAGGAATTCATAAGAAAAACTAACACACGATGTTATTCTCAACATTATGGGCCTATCAGACATCCGTTAAGTCTTCCACAAGATTTAAACCTTTCCAGCTAGTTTATGGTATTGAAGCTATTTTATCGATTGAATGTGAAATACCATCTTTGAAGCTAGTCATTGAACTTCTCCCAAATACCTCTGTCGAAGAAGAATGTCTTTTGTATTTGATGCAACTAGATGAAACCTGTCGCGATGCCGCCTTAATTATTGAAACCAAGAAGAAATTTTTTAAATCCCAATATGACAAACATGTCAAGCCACACATTTTTTCTGAAGGTGATCTAGTTCTTCTTTATGAACAGGATCATGACTTGCTAGGGGCTGGTAAATTTGAAGCCACGTGGTGAGGTCTTTACATTGTCAAACGTGTGTTGGAGAAGGGAGCTTATGAGCTAGTTGATTATGATGGAATCCCTTTGAGTGAACCCATAAATGGGCTTTACTTAAAGAAGTACTATGCTTAAGTTAGTTTTGCATGAGTGATTGTACTTTAGTGTATCATACTTTAAGTGTGCTTTTTTGTTGTTTGGTTTTAAACTTCAGCTGCTTACCTTGTGTTGTGCTTGGTTTCTAGATGTTCGTGTCTTCTCTACCCTATATTGGATTCGCTGATGGTGCTAGTCGCAACACTTAGAACTTGGAATCTGTTGCTTGGGAAATCTATGCACCTACAAATGTTTTGATTAGTCTACATGGTGTTTTCCTTGGTCACGCAACTAACAATATCGCGAGATACACTACTGTCATTGAATTATTGATCGACGTTGTTTCACTTGAAATTATCCATCTTATTGTACGAATCGATTCGCAGTTAGTAGTCCTACAGTTGAGTAATGTTTACTCCATTCGAAGTCCTACGTTATTAAGGGTATATTTACGGATTCGCCTCTTGGAATGTCATTTTGATTACATTGAATATAAATACATTCCTAGATGTCTAAATACATTAACAGATGCATTGGCTAATTATGTGTTAGAAAAACATTTGATACATTTATAAAAACCAATCACACTTTGTATATACAACAAGTAAGCCAGTAGAAGCCTCATATATATATATAACAATAAAAGTGTTACAAAAACTGTTTTTTGTCCGAAGACCAAAATATCAAAATGTGAAGAACATGGATTCATATACAAATAGAGCATCAAGGATGCTTCTCACTATAACATGTGACTGCTCGTGCTAATTTACGGAGCAGTCGACCGATGGAAGCAGATACGCCCACTGTATGGCGCTGATAATGCCTTGGGATATCATTGATGGAGGCATCCGGGATGTTCATCATGAGCCCCTCTAGATTCTGCTCTAGAATCTTGTAGTCAACAAAAACTACTCTTGCAGCGTCAACTCTCTCTCTCCTCGCCTATGAATGGGGAATGAACCTGGGGGTCAGTAAGGTCACACATCTGCATCATCAAAATAACATTTGATTAGTCATCAGATAAATAACACATAATTTTTTTTATATCAAAAATCATAAAAACATTATAAAAACAAAATGTCCTTCTTACCTTTGTCCCCCCATTAGGAACCCTCAGGAAGAACCAAGTCTAGATCACCTCAGAAGTCTAAACTGACATAGGCATAGTCATCGACCATAAGCATCTGGGTCTTCCACCAATCAAAGAAAACATCATTATACTTAATGATAGGACCAGTCACATGTCATACCATGAGGTAGAACCACCTCTTCATTCTTGAATCATGTGGGGTAGGTATACCCCACTCTACCTGCAAGCATAAAGATGGGACGCTCTCCAGGAAGAAGGACACCAAAATCAAACAGTATCCAAACTGTTTCAGTTCACCATTCCTTCACTTGGTCAGTTGTTTTTTCATGCTTCTGAGAACCCTGTCACACCAGTTGAAAACTTGGGGCTCCATACATTCAAACACATACTGGAAATATCTCTGAAGATCCATATGGGAAGTTTCACTCCCTACCATGCATGTGATAGTGTAGAGGATGGTCCATAGAGGCAAGTCATAGACATCTTTGATAATGAATTTTCCGCTATGCTTATGAGTATTGGACACACAATGTGCACCGATATAGTGACTCATAGGCTCGCCACCTCTCCTGCTACCTGTAAGCATAACTTGGGACCCACGGTGAGATAATCTAGTCAAGAAGTAGATATCCTCGATATCTATCATAAGAATGTGAGCACCCACATAGAATGCATGTTGGTTCACATCCCACATGTGAACTAGGTATTTGAGTAACCTCAGCTCAACCCTCATGCCCTGGATCTTAAATAATTTTAATAGTCCACACTACCGAATGGAATTTACCATTACCAGGTCATTCCCACCAAAATAGTATTCCTCCTCATGCTCTCTCTCTCGCCATTCCAACATTCTTACTGTGGAAAACCTGCAATGGAACATAAAAGAGAGATTAGCATCTTCACCTTCTCCCTGGAAACATTTTTTTGGAAAATAAATATCAAAACACTTTTTGATTTGCGCACATCACACTAGTACATATGACCAAATTTGCGATGGTTTTTCATTGATATTGCCACAATTACCTGTCGCAATTTCCACGAAAGCTGAGATTTTTTTTTGTCGGAATAATTTCGTTGCTATATCCATGATCCAAGTGTGCATGGAAACATCGACGAAATTAGATCTCCACATGTCACCACCTTCAATATCGATTATCCCTATGCATCATCGCAATTACGATGTACTATCGTCGCAATAACAATGAAGAAATGTGGCAATTATGATGAAACTTCGTCGCAATTGGGACGAAAAGTTATGCCAAGCCAATAACTTACGATGAAACTGATGAATGTGTGACGAAAGTCCGTCGCAACTTGCGACGAAAATCCGTGGTAATATTGACGAGTGCAATATCTCAAAACCAAAATTACAATGCACATGGTGTATATGTGATGAATATTCGTGGCAAATTGCGATGAAGTTTCGTCGCTATAGTGACGGTTGTGGTAAAATAGTAAAATTTTTCCGACGAACTTGCATCGATATTGCGACGATGACTTTAGGTTTAAAAAAAAAATTTACATGAAATATGGTATACCATATTGTATGCCATATTACAATGTAATATGTTAATGCCATATTACATTGTAATATGGCATTACTATTACATTGTAATATTGTAATATTCTAATATATTGTAATATATATATCCCCTACAAATAATCAAGGCACTAATCAACCAAATATTGTAAGCATGTGTTATCATGAAGTTGTATTAGAAGTAAGAATACCAATATGACAATATACACAAAGAATAATTTGGAATATTACTTTCAAAAAAACACATGGATTGCATGAGTGAGTCATTATGCAATTTATATTACACAATACTATGAAAACACTTATAAGATTTATGGATGATATCTTAAG
>ML777393.1:623958-635734 GCA_009831015.1 Picea engelmannii | reverse complement strand
AAGGAAGCTACTTGGAGAGTATAAATAAGAGGCAAGGCTCTCTCATTTGAAACACACTTGAGCATATTGAATATCTATAGGTTTCTGAGGTATACAAATGATATCTAAGCTGAAATTCTGAGGAAAGTGAAGAAAAGAAGGCCAAAATGCAAGGAAGGATAAATTCTTTGGATGGTGCTTTCTAAGGTTGATTACAGGTTGATGCATGGTTGATGCATGGTTCAGATTTATTGGTACAGGTTTACAGGGGTATATCTCACAGTGATAGTTTGACAGTGGTTCCATCATTCTTATTCTACTTCAGGGTGGCAGAACGGGGCAAGGACAGGTGGTTGTAGCCACCTTCCGATTGTAGCCGGAGAACATTGGGGGTTGTAGCCTCCTTCTGGTTGTAGCCAGAGATTTGGGGAGTTGTAGCTTCCCTTAGGTTGTAGCTTGAGAAACTAGGGGGTTGGAGCCTCCTTCCAGTTGCAGCTGGAAAACAAAGGAAGTTGGTGCTTCCAATGAATGTAATTCTTCAAGACATATAAGAAAAAAAATGCCGTGGTTTTCTCCCGATTTGGGTTTCCACGTAAAACGCTAGTGTACTATGTATGTGTGTGATTGTTTATTTATTACTACTCATTATTGGATAATAGTTCTACATTGATATAACATTTGAAGAAAAAGGATTATAATTACGTTATTACTGATTCACCCCCCCTCTCAGTAATCCAACAATTAGCGGTTACATGGAATAAGTGTTTGGTGTGATAGACATTATATGAATCAAAGTTTATAAATCCTATAGTGATATGAGTGTTATGGATTATATGGATTATAGAATAATTTACATGGTTCAATAATTATAGGTTTCAAGGTTATCTTTGATATGATTTTTATTTATTAGTGTTATATATATTAGTTGTTATAAAGTTTAAAAGTATTAGGAGTTAGGGGTTAATCATTATAGCTCATAGAGGTACAAGTTGTAAGAATCATATGAATAAAGGTTGGATATATTAAATATTAGGGGTGACATGTACCAACATAAAGCCAACTAGGCCCTAGGTGACATGTATAAAGTGTTAAATATTGTAGACATTATGATTTATAGGGATTAGGAAATGGGTATTAAATGGGTTATGGGATCTAACAATTGCAAGTTAGAGGTTATAGGGTTCAAGGGTTAGTCATGGATATGGTATGAGTAGGAACTTATATAAATGTCTTAAGGAATACAATACACTTTTAGGACTGGTGATTGTAGCCATTGGAAAGGGTCTTACATGCCCATGTTGCACCGCAAATTTATATGCCTAATGTACTAATATTTTTTAGTGTTGTTTTTTACCCTTAACCTATCACTATACCCACCATTAGTTTGATTAAGGCCACTATGGTACACTCTGTTATTGGTGCATCTACTACGGGACCATATTCCAATACTGAATCTACTTTAGTTACATCCATAGTTGTTTCTAAAATTTACAAGATGCACATGTGTATGTTATTCATATTGGATCATTAAATCATGTATATATAAACTAGTTCAACACCTGTTGATTGTAGTCATTGGCTAGAGTACCTCACCTATCTAATGCACTTTCACATGGTGGTGTTGTTTCACCTTCACCTACCACTATACCCACTATATACACATCCACTACTGTTGCCTCCAAGTATAAGTTTGGACCAATGGTTATGTCTCCTAGTCAAGGATGTCAATATCCTAGCTTGTGATCTCTTTTTGTGATGAGGTGAATAGTATATGAACCCATTAATGAATAAATTTTTAATTCCATTTATGAATTCATAATTGGTTGAACTTCATGATTGTCTCATTGTACAATTGTAGAGAGGAATTCTACAATTGGGCCTTTCATTATTGGTAGACTTAACTATCCCATTACTTTACATAATCCTCCTATTCCTCCTCATGATTATCATTTTACCCCAAACTCCTTATGATTTTAACCTAAAATCCCAAATCCCTAACCCTAATAACCCTAATAATAACGCCCAATGCTAAACACAAAGACAAATACCCTTGATGCATTGCCCTGACCAACAATAGAGACCCTCAACACATCGACTGAGCCAGTGACAGAGGCCCTTGCATCGACCCCAACGACATAGACAAAGACATAATGAAAAACCCTCACAACAGAGACAAATATTGAGACTGGCAGAGACAGAGATAGATAATGAAAGAGGACATAGTGAGACCACCAATGTCATCTAAATAGGTAAATTCAAATGACTATTCTCCTCAATCCCTTGAACCACAATAAATAATTTGGTAATATGCTCATCATTTTCATCAATTTTTCGGAATTTGGCAATATGCTCATCATTTTCATTGATTTGTCAATATGCTCCCCCTCCTTGAATCAAATTTTGGGATTTAGGTTAGAAATACCCTCGACCTAGAATAGAAACCCTTTCACAATTTGCATTCATGAAGGAATCTATGTATTTAAGCTTGAAAATATCAAAAGGATAATGAATGTGAAATTAAGGATACTGAATGTGCAGATAAATAAGTGTTCAACTGGTTCATGTTCAAAGAATTTGTAAAGGGAGACAACAATTGATCTTCCAGATTTGATTTTTTACCTCCTTTGCTATGATGTTCTATGGTGAGGAAGGATCAAGACCTATTTTATTTTGTGAACACACTATTCCAGAAATTAATAAATACACTTCCAATAGGTTTAAATAGGGCACACTCTTGCGAATTTGTTTGTTGGAAGATTCTATAGTCTCTTTCTTTATCAAATAAAATTTAAGGTTCTCTTTGTTGAAGGATTACATCTACACTCACGAATATTTGAAGTACATGTGGTATATGACCCTTGAATTCATGGTGAAATAGGCCACAATCTAGGAACCTAAAAAAATTAAATTGTCAACCTTCCACTAGGAAGCACTGAGTAGAAATCAATTGGTATAGTTAACAAAAAAAAGTCATCAAAACAACATTATATTTATGTGAGTGCGACACATGCACCTACAAGTGAATTGTGTTATGTGTGTTTATATTTTCAATAAGTTAAATATAAACCCATATACAATTACCATTAAAATACAAAACTATAAAAAATGTTATTCTAATATGCAAATATTTGGATAGTTAGGTAGTGGTCTTGCAAAGATTTAAAAACATTGGAATCATTCTTGTGCATCCACCAAAATTGATAGTTGACCCAATCATTATAGTCAATATATGCCTCCTTACAAAAATTAAAGTCCAATACCATAGAAAAAGAGCCAAATTAGATAGAATAGGATGCCTAGGATGAAATAGAAGAGGACCCACAATTAGAGACTACCTCCTAGATAGGTTTAAAAAATCCCTATTATCTGACCTAGATGAAGATATAATTTTCATTTAATTGACGTATTTTTGAAATGAAATAAAATTTTGTCATCAAACTTGTCTATAGTGATATCCCAAGAAGAAAGGGGTCTATTTTTAATACCCATCACCCAAATTGATAATTAAAACCATTGAGCTCTTTTAGAATTAATGACTACAAGCAATCTTATCTCTCATAGAAGAATTGAAATATTGATGAATGTATGCCTCTTAGTTGGAGTCGATTAATAAACTCCATTGAATTTATGTTATTTTTAATTGGGTACGCCTCTAATTATTTTAGTTCAATAAGATTTCACTTCCCAAACATCTCAAACTAAAGATGAACATTTTGTTATTCTATGTAATGTCTTTGAAACAAGTGACACCTTATAACTCCCACCACTTCCTGTAGTAAACTATAATCAATGGTTGTTATTTCTAGTTTTGGGAGCATTGGGAGTGTTTGGGTTGGCCTCCTCTTTCTTGAAATGAACATTTATGAGATATAAAGCATGGATGGGATCATATGCAAACAAAATTTATAAATATAAACAATTGAATTGAATTTTGAACAAAATGCATTTAAGTATTAGGGAGTTCTTTCCAAAATTTGGTCTTCTCATTTCTCTATGAGTTATTGATAATACAAACTGAAATTATGAACAAATTCCAATTAAAACATGTGGTTGATGCATGTTGTCTTTATTTTACTTCTAACATGTGCAAAATTAAACAAAATATCATTGTCAACCAAATTTGAGGTTTATGTTCATGTCCCAAAGATATTTCTATACAACACCTCTAATTCAGGAAAAATAATCTTGTAAGTTTTTAAAAACAACTTTGCAAGTTATAGGTATTTTTTCTAAGTGTATATGTATTCAATACGTGTTTGTATCTCTGTCAATATATTTCTTTTTACCTCTGTGTTTGTGTTTTGACTCTATCATTTTATTATTACTAGAAATTCTTTTGATTCAAGTTTACAAACTAGTACATAGCAATAGTGCTTCTTCTTCTGCCCTAACTTCATTGCAAATTCACATTCCCTAATCATTGGACAACATATTTCTTCCTACATCTAAAACATTTTTCTCAAAAAAATGAGTTTTTTTCTTGCTATTTATCTCAACATAATGTCATAAATTGGTTTCTCTCACACAATATTTGTAAGTCCTTACACAAGTTATATAAAACATTTTCATGTGTCTACAATGACTTGCTTGTGGGTTCCCTACTAACCCTACCCATGATTTTCTCCATGATCTATGAAAAAATAGTAGTCTCTCCAACTTAAACTATAGGTATGTTTGAAATATTTATTAATATTTGTGTCGAGTGTCATTCTAAATGAAATGAGTATGATCATTAGGGATTGATGCATATAGATACAAATTTATAATCATCATTTCATCATAACCATTTCTCATGAATGAAACAACCTTTGGCATCTACATCTCTATAGTATCTGTGGCATTATGTTTGGTTGGAGTCCCTTCTTAACATATTTTCTTAGCATGGACGCGATCCTAATTTTTTTTTCATTAATAGGTTAGGTCTTGTGGGTCTCCATTTATGTTCATCAGGTTATATCTTGCATTGATCATGTGTCTTCTTCCTTTATAGCAGAGGAAATCAAAATTACCTCTGATTGTAGGTAAAAAATTTCGTCATCTATTTCTCTTATTTATGCCCGTAAATATCTTTGTACTTTCACAAGTGTTTTACTACACTTGTTAGACCTTATAATTTTCCTTATTTTCTATGGTTTCTCCCACCTTCCAAAATTTATATTTAAGGATTTTTTTAGTACTTAAATATAATTGTTCTTGTAAACATGTTTTAAGGGAAGTCAGTTTATCAAACATCAAGTATTGTAGTGAATTATTACTTCAACACAATTTTTATTAAATTCTCCATGAACTTTGATTAAAAATAGTAAGTTTCTAAACATATAAACTTCCCCAAAATATCAAATTGCGAAATTGACAATTACTTTCTTGAAACAACCACCCTCCATTAATGCTCCAACTGTTGCATGCATGCATGGAAAACCTACTAAAAGTAGTACTAAAGTTTGAACCAAATATTTGAATATGGCCCCCCTAATGTCAATATGGAAATGTCTAAATGTAGCACTTAGACTTATCTCAAAATCAAGAACCAAAAGATGTACTCATGAACATAATGAAGCTTGACAATGAATATGCCTAGGAATGATTTGATTTAATTCTTGTCTTCTTATAACTTGGATGGATGATTTCTTGTACAATGATTGGCCTTATACTTACATCAGACACTCCAATTACACTTCCTCATCTTGCAACCACATCTACATTCTAGACCAACTTCCACTTAGTATATCACTTCATTTTTTATAGTGCTCCCATTTACTAGGGGAACCAAGAGGAAATCATATAGAGATCATTTTTACAACCCTAGATTAGTGTATACCCAAGGGACCACCTCCACTTCCATGAGACCCTGACAACATTACTAATCCAACTAGTCTCGTACCATCATTCAGATAATATCATCTAGGTTATAATGACGACTCCCCTATTATAGGAAGTAACACATTATTCAATCCATTTCCTGTTCCAATTATTCATCTAGACTGATTTCTATTTTGATTTTCCTCCATTTGACCTCAAATGTTGGGGGATATGGTTCTAATGGATCATTATAGGATTATCCCATGAGTATCACAAATCCTAAATCCATTATGTTTGTACATCTCTCTCTTGGATCAAATCTCCATCCTCCATTCTCTTAAAATTATGGTATATGTCAATCCATTAAATAACATGAACTCACTTGTACTATTTTATTCTTAAGTTTTCAAAAAAATGAGTGGATTGAGAATTGTTGGGGCGCAGGCCCATTTCGGGTAAAAGACTATTTTTGGAAAGAAAAGCATGAAGTGGGATAAAGACAGCTGGAAGGAAAATCAACACGTGCGAGGAAAGAATGCAAGGCATGCATGCAAGGAAACCTAACTACATTAGGGTTAGGGTTTTTTGTAGATATTGTAATGGCCAATTAGCCAATAATATGTATAAGTAAGTACCTAGGTGGTCTAGGTCTAGAGAGGTCAAGCATGAAAGGGAATATTTTTTTGTGTAGTTGAACAAGAGATTGTAAGAACTGTAACTTCTTGTAAGGTGTGGAGCTAGAGGAGAGTCAAGAAACTCAACCGTGAGGGTTAGATCGCAGGTTGGGGAGCTTGGTGCTATCTTGTCAGCCTTACAGGGATAAAGGATCCTATGGTGATTGTAAGACCAGAGACTGTAGTGTGTGCGATGCAATATAATGCAGAAACAAAAGGAAGAACTCATATCCATGCCAGTGTCAGTGTGGAACCCATAAACCCATGTGTGACTAATACACCAAAAAGAACACCACTATTTAGACAACTGAATTTTAGTGGAAGAAACATAGCAAGAAGTACATATACACAAGGAGAAACAATTGGAGGACCCAGTTCAGGAAATAGTAGTCAAGTATCTACGCCGCACAGAGGTCGCAGTTCATCACCGTTCAAGATGGTAGGACATGATCCCACCATTAGGTTACCATAATTCAATGGAGCAACATCAGAGGATCCTAAAAAGCACTTGTTTATCTATGAGAAGATTTGGTTAGCAAAGAAGATCACAGATGAGGATACAAAACTTGTGCAGTTAACTATCACGTTAAGAGACCGCACGCTAGATTGGTACATGAGCTTAGCTGCAAATAGTCCACCAAGAACAATAATGATGATTTAAGATGTCAATAAGCTACTGATAAATGAATTTTATAAGCCTAGCAGTACATGAACGAGATGATTGAAATCAGAAAGAAACCAGGTGGATCTGTTTGGGAGATCGATCAAAAGTTCAAATGGTTGAATGGTAAATTGAAATATGTCATGACTGACATGCAACATTGAAATATCTTTGTGAACTCACTATTAGCACATCTAAAATACCCTTTGAGGTAGCATAAGTTTCAAACTCAGGTAGAGGCTCTATAGGAATCCCTATAACCGGAGGACAACCAATATCATAATACATATCCAACAATAGAGGAGCTGAAGGAGGATCTGAAGAACCTCACATTTCAACTAAACAAGAATAATACAAAAGAGAAAAGACAAGTTGTTTGGTGTACCACATGTAGGACATAAGGACACCACAAGAATGAGTTCCCAACATTCACACAGTACATGGCAAGAAGGATACAAAACCATTTGCCGATAGGAGGACCATGGTGCGAGATCTATAAAACACATGGACATGATCCATATCATTTTCCAATGATGCAAAAGTATTAGATAATACCCAAGAGTTCATATTGCAACTTTTTCAAGTCAGTGGGTCATGATGACAAAGACTATAGAATAATGGATATGATGATGGAGTGAACATCATACACATATATGGTGCAGGAAAAAATGATGACAAGACAAGTTGCACCTCAGTTCAAACAAGTATCACTACCATACAATGCTACACATCAACAATATAACACTGCACAACCTCAATACAATAACATACATCCACAATATAACCCTGCACAATATAATCAGATGCATCAATACAATGCACTGCAAGGAGATCGAATTGGATATAGAGGTGGAGGATGAGGTAGAGGAGGATTTGGAAGAGGCAGAGGTCCAGTAGTATGCCATAACTACCAACAACCATGACACTATGAAAGGTAATGTCCAATTCCACCTGCAACATGCATGTATTGTCACACAACAGATCATGATACAGAGGATTGTCCAACATTATTGGGAAAAATATAGGAAAAGAGAAATCAGAACAATCAAAATGTTCATTATATTTCTGTAGAAGCAAGGGATAATGGAAGGAATATCAACATAGTTATGTGCGGAGGAGCCAAGATAGGAGATGACATAGTACAACATGATCTAACACAACACCAATGGGTGAAGAAGAATACTGAACCTCAAAAACAGTTTGATGTGGGCAAAGCAAAATAAATATTCAAGGAAGTAAGGTAGGAGTTCCTCAAGCAAGATGTTGCATCTACATCAATCATGCAACATGCTCAGAACGTACCAATGTGTGAGATTCCCCTATCAATGGATCACACCAACGAAGTACCACTTATAGCGCAAGTAAGTACTATCAATATGTTTCTGCAATCCTGTGTTAAGCTACTAAATGATCCATCATCTGTTAAAGTTTTGCAAAATATGTTAGAAAGATGTGACATAGAAGTAGAGGGGAAGTTAAAACAGAAAAAAATCAATCACCTCCATACAAGAAGGAGAACAAGAAGAGAATTTAGATTGAATGCCAATATCGAAGATTTCAACATGGGAGATGTTATATTGTACCTAGGATTTGAAGTTAATGTCTTACCAAAGAAGACATGGAAATGCATGGGAGAGCCAATGTTAGGCTACTCACCAATTCAACTGAAGTTATCAAACCAACACAAAGTTCTGCTAATAGGGAGGATGAAAGGAGTGACAATATATTTGGATGGAGTGCACACTAAAGCAGACTTCGAAGTCATTGAAATAGTAGATGGCACAACAACATATCTAACATTGCTTGGGCTGGATTGGGCATTTGATAACTAGGCGATAATCAACTTGAAGACAAGGACGATGACATTTGATTCAGGGGAATACCGGTTCATTTCACCCTTGGACCCATGCGAAGCCGAAATATTTGTTGAACCGGCCTGTCTGTATTTAGAAGAAATCAACCAGCTATACAAAACCACCGCGCGCATAAAACATTACATTAATCCAACTGCATATGGGGTACTCTGCTAGATAAGTATCACCTCATGTGTTTTTTATTCAGATATATGACTAGATAATTGGAAACAACGCCTACATGAGGTATCTACAAGAATAGACCGCGTTGTAAGATGGGTGGGTACAAAAATCAGAGAACACCCCAGTTTTCATGGCATACATGACTTTGAAGAGTTCCTGGTGATATATGAGGATGAATTATTAGATGATTAGGGCTCTTATAACTAGATATCGCACTTAAGGATACACCTGCAATATGGTGGGGTGCGCATAAGGAAAACATACAAGACTGGTATAAATGCAAAATATTATTGCACATTAGATTCGACGTAGAGAAGGGAAGTAATGAGATGCAGAGATATGATGGATAGGGGACACCAATAGAACACTTGGAGAAGTGCAGAACACTATGTAAGATGACACCACCATAGGAATGGCCTCATCACTTCATCCACACATTGGAAGGAATTCTAGCAAAATGGTATGTAGACCAGGAACTGCACAGAGGCACTGCAAAATGGACAACATTACAACAAAATTTTATAGTCACTTTATTATTTGAGCATGAGAAACCCAACATGGATTTAGCACTCAAACGGATAAGAGGAATGATATTTGTTGATGAACTAGAGGTTGAGCTAATAACATAGTATCAACAACAAAAGATACAGTCAGTTACAAAACTAATATCATGCTATCATGTGGAAGAAGAAGAACTAGATGAAGATGACCCACACAACATCCATATTATAGAAGTTGAAGGTGAAAGAGAGGTGGAAGCTCCATCTCTAGAATCAAAATTTTTTTCTGCACCAATCAGGGTGAAGAAAGACAACATTGGGACAACTGAGAATCCCAAAATCGCTAGCATTGGAGACTACTGGGATGAACAAACAATGGAGAGGATAACAAAGTTACTATATGAGTACAATGACCTATTCCCAACGACCTTCACTGAAATCAAAGGTATATCCAAAGAGCTAGGTGATATGAAGATACCTCTCAAACCTGAGGTTAGATATATTAGACAACAACCGTATAGACTGAATCCAATATATAAGCAGAAAGTGAAAGAAAAAATTGATAGAACGTCGAACGTTGGAATCATAGAACCAGTAGAAGAATCATAATGGATAAGCCCTATGGTAGTTCAGGAGAAGAAGCAAGGAGGCATAAGGATATATGTTGACTTGAGGAAGATGAATGATGCTTTCCTACATGACCCTTTTCCTACCCCTTTTATTGATGAAGTCCTAGAGAATGTGGGAGGTCAGGAAGCATATTCATTCATAGATGGATTCTTAGGCTACCACCAAATCAAAATAGCTCCAGAAGACAGGTATAATACTACCTTTTCCACAGAATGGGGATCCTATCAATATATATTCATGCCTTTTGGACTGAAGAATTCAACAACAATATTCTCAAGAGTAGTCATATATACATTCAAAGAATTCATCCATCAGTTTTTAGAAGTGTACCTGGATGATTGGACAATATACAATATGTTGAAATACCATGTAGGAGTGTTACGACTAATGTTGGAAAGATGCAAACAATGCCAGATATCCCTGAACATTAAGAAATGCATATTTGGGACACCTTTTGGAATTTTATTGGGTCATATAGTATGCAAACATGGTCTAATAGTGGATACTGCAAAGATTGGAGTAATTGTGAATTTTCCACCACTAAAATAAGTGCGACAATTGAGAGCCACATTGGGACATACAGGTTATTATAGAAAATTTATAAAGGGGTATGCATAGATCATTGCGCCTATGGAGAAACGTCTCAAGAAAGATATCAAATTTCAATGGAATGAGGATTGTCGGCAAGGGTTGGACACTTTGAAAGAGAATATGGTCACATCACCTATTCTAGTATTCCCATATTGGGAAAATACATTTCATGTGCATGTAGATGCATCATCCATAGCACTTGGAGCTATTCTGGCACAACCTAGAGAAAGGGAGTTAGACTATCCCAAAGCATTTGAAAGAGGGAAACTGTCATACTCAGAGAAGAACTACAATACTTCAGAAAGAGAAGGCCTGGCAATGGTATATGCACTGGAGAAGTCCATGAACTATTTACATGGAAAACATTTTAAGATGTTCACAGAACACTCTTCCGTCAAATACCTAGTTAACAAGCTAGTATTGGGGGGGAGAATATGTAGATGGTTATTTATATTGCAGGAATTTGATTTTGAAGTGATAGTCAAACCAAGGAAGTTGAATGCATGACCTGATCACCTGTCAAGGGTCACCAATGGAGAGTAACCTTGCAAGATACTAGATATATAAAATATGCAGAACAAAAATTAAATGCTAGAAATGGCAGAATAACAGTGAAATATCCAGCATAATCTTCACAATACACAGAAATGATATACGAAATAGCAATCGAAAAGCACTTTGATTCAGAAAGAAATGTTCACAAGCCTCTTCAAGGGGGAAACCTCCAGTCGAGCAGCGCTCTGTTACAATAATCTCCAAGCTAGGGTTCTCATACCCTCGCCTCTTATTTATACTAAATATGTCTATTAAGAGAAGTATCTAGAGGAAGATCCTTCTAGAAGCGGAAGCTTCTATTAGGTCTTCTTACATCTGCCTTATTCTATTTTATTGAAAGGCCTTATTAAT
>ML777393.1:597875-608270 GCA_009831015.1 Picea engelmannii | reverse complement strand
TCATCAACTATGACTCATCAATATGTACCAACATCATCAACTATACACCTCATGTATGTGCCAACTCATCAACTACTTGTCTCGACCATGTACCCAACTTGTACCTCAACCAAAATCCCTCATCAATTTCATCATCCAAATATTATTTATAACTCTGTAATAGACCTGGTGTATATGATCACATACTTTCAAACCTTCCTTAACTTTAAACAACAAGAGACTATCATTTACATCAAACTTCTCTTTAGTCTCACATGACTAGTTTTGGATTAGTCAACAACCCTAACTTGAAATAATCATAACTTTGTACCTGTAATGAATAAAGGTCTGAAAATGATACAAAATTTTCTTCGGTGTGTTTTATGCAACTCCTCCATGTTTCACTATTTGGAACCTGTCAGAAAAGTAGTTATAGAAAAAATGGCATACCTTGCTAAATTCTGGCTTATTCTAGAGAGCGAGCTTGTAGAGCGTGCCCCACATGGAATGTTTGTTGAATCGATCTGAAAATGTTACAAAGAATACTACATATCGTACTCTAACCATCTAGTCTTATAAAATTTGGATCTGTTATGAATAAGTTATGATGTTTTACCCGAAACACATGTTTTTGACTAGTTTTAGGACTAGCCACAAACCCTATTTTCCACGGAGTGTAACTCCAAAAATACAACGACCCACAAGATGAATTTTTTAACATAGATACTTGGATATGTTTCCTCGATGGCATAGCAATTTCACATTCTGAATCATTCTAGAAGAAAATTTATTGCGGAAATGGTGAGATGACTTGTAAATAACATACCCTAGAAAGCGTCATCAAAAGAATTTATCCTTCCTTGAATTCTGGCCTTTTTTTCTTCACCTTCCCTCAGAAATTCGGCTTAGATATCCTTTGGTTACCTCAGAAACCTATAGGTATTCAATATTCTCAAGTGTTATTTAAATGAGAGAGCCTTTCCTTAAAAAAATCTTCTAGGTCACTTTGCCCACTTTCCTTATTTTAGGGTTAACCCACTTCTAATTTCTCCATCAAATTTATTATTTAAATAATTAATTTTGTATTCACTTTGAATTATAGTGCACTCATCACTTTAATTTATTGTTTACCTTTAAAAAATCTTAAACCACTTTGACTACTTTGACCTTTTGGGGCTTCTAAATGACATATGAGGGTCCTCCAACTTTGTAAGGCGATAACTCTCAAACCGCGAGGAGTTATGTGACGTTCCACATACCACCAGAAATGGAATGACATGTACTATCCATATAGAATATTATTACCTGAAAATATATCAAAACGCATTCCGTTATCCATCAAACAAACTTGGGTCCATTACCCAAACATGGGTTCTCCAACTTCTCATGGCCATAACTCTCTAACCATGAGGAGTTATGTAATGTTCCACATACCACCGGAAATGGCATGATAAGAACTATCAATATAGGATAGTTTCACGGAAAAATTCACTAACATTCATCTCATTATTCCACAAATAAGCATGGGTTCTCTAACCATACTTCTAGGATAACTCAATAGGTAAAGCGTCTTCCCGTGAGGGATTTCACCATAAGGGGACCACTTTGGATTTCATCAATTTCTATTTATTATCAACCATGAAAAGACAATAATGAGTCATCTTTACATCAAACAATGTTGGGTCCATTACCCAACCTTTGTGCTACGGGGCTTTCTTCAAGGGTTGACATCAATGACAACCAACCTTAATCAACAATCTCCCCCTTTAGCTCCCCCTGGAACCATGCCTCTATCCTTTGCATCTGATAAAGCTGATCCCCCTGGAATCATGCCTCTGTCCTCTACATCTGATAAATCTCTCCTCCTTTGTCATCAATAGAAAAGGTATCTTTCCATCTGGGGCTGCTCCCCCTGACTGAACTGTCTTCTTATGGTGCTTCCTTGTGTACATCTAAGACATATAAGATAAGAATTCAAAAGAGTTCATTTTGGAGTATAAATAACTCCAAGTCTCTGGCGAAGATACTCAAAGGCTTCCCATGGAAGTGGTTTTGTAAAGATGTCTGCGACTTGTTCTTTTGTGCCCACATACTCAACTCTGATGTTCTTTTCTGCAACCTGTTCCTGTAAAAAGTGATACTTGATTGGAATGTGCTTCGTCTTGGAGTGCATCACCGGATTATTTGAGATACTGATGGCACTTGTGTTATCAAAATATATTGGAATGGGCTCATCCTACTCAACCTGTATATCTGTCAGAGTTTGTTTCATCCAAAGAACTGTGTACAATATGATGTTGCTGCAATGTACTCTGCCTCGGCTGTAGATAAGGATACTGATGATTGTTTCTTGCTTATCCATGATACTAAACACTCACACAAGTAGAATGTTTCTCCACTGGTGCTTCGTCGGTCATCAATACAACCTTCCCAATCTACATTTGTGTAGGAAATAAGTGATAAATCCTTTCCTTTTGGATACCATAATCCAAACTCTTATGTTCCTTTGAGATATCTGAAAAATCCTCTTCACTGCCAATACATGTGATTCCTTTGGTGTTGCTTGAAATCGTGCCACCTTTCCAACTTCCTGCATTACATATGGTCTAGATGTTGTCACATATAGTAGGTTGCCAATCATTGACCTGTATTGCCTCTAATATGTAGACTTAGAATCATCATCTTTGCTCAACTTGCAACTAGTTTGCATGGGAGTGATAATTAGCTTGAAATCTTCCATTCCAAACCTTTTTAGCATTTCTATGATATAATTGGTTTGGGAAATGAAAATTCATTGGTTTCTTTGGCGTATCTGAAGTCCCATAAAGAAGGATAGTTCTCCAAGTAATGACATTTCAAATTCATTATGCATATCTTTTGCAAATTTCTGGCTTAACCTGTCATCATCACTACCAAAAATAATATCATCAACATAAACTTCAATTAATAAAATATTACCTTGATTTACCTTGATGTGGAGGTTGTTGTATGAACTTCCTTTTATGAACCCTGCCTACTGCAGATACTTATCCAGTCTAGATTACCATGCTCTAGGAGCCTATTTTAGACCATACAAGGCCTTCTTTAATTTACACACATAATCTGTGTTTTCTGACAACTGAACTCCTTTTGGTTGTTGAATGAAGACTTCTTCTTCAAGTTCCCCATTCAGAAAAGATGATTTTACGTCCATTTGATACATTTTAATATTTTTTGAGAATGCATAAGCTAAAAGCAAACAAATTGCTTCCATTCTGGCAACTGGGGAAAATGTCTCTTCAAAGTCGATTCCTTCAACCTGTGCATATCCTTTACATACAAATATAGCTTTGTTCCTTGTAACCTGTCCATCTTCATTCAATTTATTCCTGAAGACCCACTTTGTGTCGATCACATTCTTATTCTTTGGTCTTGGAACCAGTTCCCAAGTTTCATTTTTCTCTATTTGATCCAATTCTTCATCCATGGCCTTATTCCAAGATTCATCCTTGCTGGCTTCTTCAAAATAGTTTGGTTCAATTGTAGATAAGAGTTCTAGGTGTGTTTGTTCTGGTGAATGGATTCTTCTTCTAGTCTCAACTCCTGCATCTTTGTTTCTGTTAATCTGATCCGAAGGATGATTCTTCTGTACTCGCCTACTGAGTGTTTTTGGAGACACTTGTTGAACTTGATCTTCTACTTCTATCGGATTATCTTCATCTTCCTCTTCTACTTATTTTTAATCTTCTTTTTCTTCTTCTAAGGGATGTTTCATTGATTCATTTTCTTCCTTTGATTCTGGTCTCTGCCTATTTCATCAAATGTTACGTTGATGCTTTCCACAACTTTGTTCAATCTTAGATTGTGACACTTGTATTCTTTCCTTGTACTTGAGTAACCAACAAGTACTCCTTTGTCCACACGAGAGTCAAACTTTCCCATTCCACCATCTTCTCTTTTGATATAGCATTTGCTTCCAAAAACTCTGAAGTTCTTTACATTTGTTGGTCTTCCTTTCCATAGTTCATAGGGGGTTTTGTCAGTGTTGTTTCTGAGAATTACTCTATTTTGAAGCTGAACTATTGTTTGCACTTCCCCTGTCCAAAACATATCTGTCAATTTTGAATCCATTAACATTGTTCGAGCCATTTCTTGTACTGTCTTGTTCTTTCCTTCAATAACTCCATTTTGTTGAGGTGTCCTAGCAACGGAGAATTTCCTTTTTATTCCATGATTGTTGCAGTAGTCCATAAATTCCTTTGAGGTGAACTCTCCTCCATTATCAGATCTCAAGCATTTGATTTTTGAATCCATTTCATTTTCAACCATTTCCTTGTAGATATTGAAGTTTTCAAAATCTTCTAACTTATTCTTGAGAAATCAAACTGCAGTCATTCTTGTATAATCATCAACTAATAACATGAAGTATTTCTCACCTTTTAAGCCCTTTGTTTTAGTTGGTCCAACTAGATCAGTATGCATAATTTCCAGTGTTCTTGTCGTTGAATCCTTTTATTATCACTGAAATTTTGTCTGCAAATGGTTACAAGAATCCAACATCTTCAAACAACTATGAGTCCACCCATGGACCAAAATTACGAAAAAAACATTTCCAAAAGGTCCAAAACTATACAAACCAGTTATAAAATCATGATGCACAATGACTACACAGGGCACCCGTGCACATGCAACATCCAAAAACGCAGGAAAATCACACATGCACACGATGCATGATTGTGGTCTCTAAAATCCACACACAACTGAGAACGACGCATTTATGATGTTGGTCAGCCTCCCACCCACTTCTGGTTCAGCTTCCAAGTCGATTTGACATCCAAATCTTGGTTGGATCCGGCTGGGTGGTTGGTCAAAGACCTAAATGTGCCCTAAAAAACCCCTTTTCACACTAAAAGCTGGTTGCACAATACCTCAAAGTGATTCTATAAAACAAGGCCATGGGTGCACTACATTTTCAAGGAATTCATTTGCAAGGTTATGCTGCTGCTATTCTCTTGGGGAATCCTCTTTTCTCATTAAGTCATACTAGCACCATTCCATTTAGGCAATCCACATCATCTTTTGAGTGGGTTAGCTTGGGATTCTTTCACCATCTCTTTCAAGTTTCAAAGTTATAAGAAGAGCTCAAATGTGGGGGTCCAAGAGCCCTCCCTGGATGAAGAAGGGACCCAAAGTCCTCTTTCTTCTCGGTGTTTTCTTTTCACTAATACAATCCTTTCCATTGGTGACATGAGTCTTGTTTGTTTCTTGTTCTTATGTCCTTATGCTCAATAGTTTAGTTGTTCTTTCCTTTCTTAGTTTAATTCTTAGCTTAGTCTTTTATGTTTATTTTTCTAACCCTTTCCTTCACTGATGTCTTGCTTAGCTAACCCAACTAAGCTTGCAAGCATCTCTATTTTTCTCATTCAAGTGACAAAAGAGGCGCAATAGATTGGTGACTCTGCTATGGAGTGGTATCAATTTCCTACCCCATTTGGGTTATTCTATCTCTTCTTTCGGTTTATTTAATCTCCAGGTACCATAACCAGCCCAAGACGACCTACAAAACATCCAATTCAAAGCTGAGTTGAGAGAATTCCATTCGGAATTTTCTTCACGGCTGTGTGACAGGTGTGCGCGGGTTTATTGGCCCACAGTCGCACATCGTGCGCACGTGTGACAAAATTACTATGTTACTCAGTGCCTTCCCCGCACCTGCACCCAAAAGTCTTTTTCGGTTTGCGCATTGGCGCTCAGTGCGCCTCTGTCTACTTTGAGACCCACGCACCTGTGCTAAAAAATACACATTGTAAGCCTTTTCATGATTTGTGGAAGGCCCCTAGCCCTCTTAAAAATGATTCCATGCATGTTGTAATCTGCACCACAGTTAGTTCCCTCTTCATATAAAGGGATTAGTCAAAACACATAGGCACTTAGGGGGTTTAAAATCATTATTTCCTTTTTTGTTTTCATTTTTCCACATGGGTGGCTTGCTTTGACTAAGAGTATACGTTGGAATCATTTGTAATCACATAAAACTTACATTGGGACCATAAATTGGATATCAATCATTGAGTATGCTCTTCTCTCGCGCTTCAAAGATATCTTGAGAATCAGAAAAAGGTTGTAAGACAATTTCATCTCCCTTAAAAAGACTAAACCTTTAGGAGAGGACAAAATCCCCCTCATGAATCCTCTTAGTTTATTTTTCAAACACATCTCAAGATTTTAATGGGCCCATACATGCCCACATGCTACAAAGATAGGATAGTGTTGGAATTTACTTTATTAGATTAAATCACTAGGGAAGTTTAAAGGTTTTGTAATGGGCCCATACATGCCCACATGATCACAATCTAGGATAGTTTCAAAGCTTTCTTAGATTAAATCACATTAGGGATTTGAAAGAATAGTAAAGGACCCACATGTCCACATGCTAGCTTCCTAGGGACTTTTGAATTCCGTAAGGTTGTACCAATGACATTTAGTTAAATAGGTAATCAAAGACTTGTAAGGACCAAGCGAAGTCTACGTGCAACAAGGTGACACCTAATTCATTAAAAAATTGGCACACTTTCAATCATTCACACACATAAGTCACTTCTCACTCACATAGTTTTCATCTCGAAACAAGGAGGTTGAAGTAAGTTTCCTCCAAAGGGATTCTGAAACACCCCACCCTTTTCTTGACGAAACTATCCACTCCCACTTAACTTCAACGAGATTGGCTCACAATCCCAATCTCTCAAACAACCACATCTAATTTTTTTCTAAAAACTCATTAAGTTTTCCTCCATAGGAGGTGCCAAATAAATCTTTTAGTCTAGGTAGGATTTTGGGGATAGGCATCCAAATAACTCCCCATTATCTGGTTCTCACATTTTCAAAACAACAGAAGTTGTCAAATAGGGAACTTTAAAACCTCCAAGTCAAGTGTTCCTAACACCATAAGGCAGGGAGATACCCGTGAAGGGTTGAAGGCCGAGGTCCGGTTGTTCTATGCATACCCCCTTGAGGCACCCACCTCTTGGACGAGATCCAGCCCGTGACCCATTTCTCAGGCCGAAAATCTAAATGTCGCACTTTGACCGAGGTACCTAGTGACCAAATTTTAGGACATCTACCCAGGTGGAAATTGTGGGATGCAATTGCACCTTGATCGAATTTTGTGTGGATATTGGGAAATATCGCCAGTTCTTTCGGGATATGCCCCCTCTACCCCTCATTATAACTGATTGTTGCATCTTTCACTAGTTTCTCTTCCGATGGTTTCAGACCCCACTGTTGAGTGTTATTGGAAGGACCAGTGCTATTTTGAGAGGAAGGACATTATGTCTTTTAGGACACAGGAATTTTTTTTCTTTGTTCCCCCACGCGGAGAAAATCCACCTATCCACATATATGCTTCTTTATCAAAACACTTTATGTATGATGCACTTCTAATTACATTTGATTTAGATATATATTGTGTAAAGTTCAAGAATTGAAACAAAGGCTCTTGTTTATTTATCACTCTCACCACCATTCGCACACATCCACTCAGCTAGTCGGACATCATAGGGGACCCACAGAACCTCCGTCATTCCATACGCTTGCTAAACCTCCCTCCTATTCTAGGGGGAGATCCTAGTCTTCCCAACTCATCGGCTCCACCTTCTCACACTCCGGTGAGTGCCACTGTCTTAGGATCAACTTTTCTTGGTTCCACCTTACTTGGGTCCAATTCCCAAGGTCCACCATCCACTCACTCTCATTTACACGTAAGCGGGGGGCCAACTTCCTCTCAAGGGGGAAGCACAAACCCACATAGTCCCCCCCAAGGGTCAAGTTCACAAACCACTCGCACCATGGATGGAACTAATCCTCCACCACCATGACAGATGCCATACTTGGCCTCTCTCAACATACTAGATCTAAGAAAACTCACAAATGATCCTATATTGCATGACCCCACATGGCCTGCAATGCCTACCAAACTACCTTCAGATATCCCCAAGTTTGAAGGAAAGGTAGGCGATGACCCTGCCAACCATGTCATGACTTTCCACTTATGGTTCTCTTCCAACAAAATTATGGATGATTCCATCTGACTATGATTATTTCAATGCACACTCACTGGCCCATCAGCCAACTGGTACGTAGACAAAAGATTGGGGTCTGATGCGACTTTTGAGTCCTTGGCCAAAGAATTTTTGACCTTCTTCCAATTACCAATCCACCATGACAATGGTCTTGAACTACTCTCTAATTTAAAAAAAACCACAGCCACACATATCGTTGATCACATTCACGAGTGGCGTCGACGACATAGTTTGTGAAAAGAAGAAACCACCAAACAACAATATCTGGATTGGTTTCTCAGATCACTTGTCTCTCTCCTTGGTAAAGATGTAGCTTCCACCTTCCCTCAATCAGAAGAAGAAGCCATCAATAAGGCTCAACAATATGACCTCATCTATTCACAATCAGGGTACTTGTACACAATACTTCTTGATCTCCCAAAACCTGTGCCATTTGGCCAAGATAAACCTAAGATGTCTCACTCAACAGATGGATTGATTGGTAACATCACGCACCATAATCCACAACCCCAACAACCCCCAATGTATGACACACCTCAATATCCATCGACATATGGAGGAACCCCTTATTATCCTCCACCCCCTTATTAACAACCATACCCAGTTGCGCTTCCTCCACCCATAAGTGGGCCACCTTCGACACCCACAATACACCCACCTATCCAAACAAGTTCTGGTACCCCCTCTACCTCAACTTATACTCTAAGTACTAGCGAAAGCTCCACGCCTTCCTATTTACCTTACATATCATTACCACAAAATAATCCATACTTTCCATTTCCTAGCCTTCCATAGCCCATAGCTCCACCAGAAGGACACCCTCACACTGGGGTAAATTTTGTTCAACCCTCTCCCATCCAACAATATCAAAATTTTGAACAGCTGAATACGACAAATCCAACCCATCAGTCAAATAATGCCAAAAATAAAGGAAAAAACCAGAACAATAATAACCCAGGCCAAGGCGGAGATAACCCCCAACAGAACCAACCTACTTGGGGAAACCAGAACCAAGGGACGTAGAACCCCTAGGGGGGCAACAACAACATGCATCAAGGGAAAAATAAAAATAACCTTCGAACCAACTTCCCCTATGCCCCCAAATCGTTGATTTTAAATGGATGAAAGACTCAGTAAATGGACCACATCCTCCAACACCGCCTACCCCTCAGTAGGCCCCACAAAAATATGTACAAAAACCACCCCCAGCCATGCTATAGAACCCCATTCCACACCAAGGAGTGATGAACACCCAAGAGGACATGCAACCTACCCCACCATAGTTGGGACAATATCTCAACCCGAGCAATCCTGCAAATCGTACTATCCTCCTCACTAGTGAGGAAGAAGTCCTTCTACAGACATGTAGTCGCCAATACCATGCACCCAAGGAGTCTCCTCCCATTCCCCCAGAAACAATCCCAGTACCAACGAGACCCTGGTTGATGATTCCTCGCCCTAACACAGAAACATCTCTTTGCATCCCTCGCATCCCATTGCACAGGAATGTCCACAACCCACAGGATAGGGCGGCTCATAATTACAGTTTGGTCGATGACTTAGCACAATCCCCAGCTGCAATGTTAGTCTTAGAAGTACTTCAAACTTGTCCCACTCAACGGAAATCATTACTTTCCTCCTTGGGGGCAGTCGACCCTGCGAATACTCAACTCATCACATTTGATCTTGACAGCGGAGAGCCTCATATCCTCCCTCTCATCACTTTTCAAATCCCAGTGAAAATTCACAACATTACAGTTCATTGATGCATCATTGATGAAGGTACGTCCAGATGCATCATGTCCAAGTTGGTATGGCAGAAACTTGGTTTCCCCGAACTCATACCATCTGCCATTACCTTAAGAGCTTATGACGGATGACCATGTTCTCTCGAAGGGCTCTTCCAAAATTTCCCTGTCGAACGTGGGGGCAAGACCATTCTCACTGACATTGAAGTTATCAATGCCCTACTCGATTACAATATCGTGTTCAGTCATAGCTACATGTACGCTATGAAGGCAGTTGCCTCTTCTGTCTTTCGAACCATGATGTTCCCCCATAATGGGAAAATCATTACCATTGATCAAGTTTCACATTATGAGCCTAACCCTTCTGCCAACATCGATAACATTCTCCCTTTCGTCCATACTAATCATGAGGTGTACCCACTCATCGAAATGGGGCCCGGAATTTTCAAAGACCCATCCTTGTTAGGAACTTACTGTTGATTTGTGTACCTTGGGAGGTGTTCCCCATGTGTTATCCCTTCTTAGCACATGTGGGAGAGACATTTGCCTTTGTCCTATGTACTTTATGTTCTATTTTGTACTTGACTTTGGTTAAAGTGCAAAATGTCACT
>ML777393.1:561100-576524 GCA_009831015.1 Picea engelmannii | reverse complement strand
TCGATACAATCATTACAAAGCATATCTGAATCCTACACTAAATCGGATCTTCTTTCTAAATCAGCATAGGATGTCCTATTCTCACGCAACCGAATGCTAATACAGGAGCTGCACGAGCTATTGTTGTTACGGCTGGTGTAACAACTCCTTCTCATTGCTGCTGATGCTGTTCCATCATCGCAATTCACGGGTTGTTTCAGCCACGTGAATTGCACTCTGACTATGTCGGCCTTGACTGCTAACTGTAACAGCTTGAGTTTCAGCATCATGGCGGTCTCCTTTGTGTCTCAGCATCTGCAGTTCTGAACTGAGTGACAACTCCGTGTTTCAGCATCTGCATCCTTGAACTATGTAGCACTCCATGTTTCAGCATGTGTGACCTCAGACTGTGTAGCAGCTCCGTGTTTCAGCATTCGTTCAACAGCGACTTTGGACAGTTCTGTGTTTCAGCACCGGCCTCAAATGCTAATCTGCAGTTATGGACACTTATGCACTTCTAATCAATGGTTAAGTACAAAAGTAATGTAAAATATCATGCAAAACAGATTAAACATGTAGTGATGAGAAAGGACGTTGTATACCTTGGAATGATCAGATGGAATGATAGTATAAGTCTAAATACAGGTGAACCAGGGTATAATAATGGAAAAAGGTATGGGCAAAAAGGTACAATATGAGGTCCTAACAGTCTCCAACCTGAAATTGATGATTAACTCAATGCTTATCATGCCTGGATTTGTACTTTGCCTGGCTCTTCTCCAACTATTCTTGAATTGCCTATTGCACTACTTGTATTCTCTGAATGAACCTCAGATCTTTATCGACATCCTGATTTCCATCTACTGCATCTTTTCCAAAAGAAAAGTCCATAGGTGTTTTTGATAGATACCCAAAACATGTTTCAAAAGGAGATCTTTGAGTGGAATAATGAACTGCATGGTTGTAAGCATGTTGTATATACTGCAACTGCTCATCCCAAAGTTTAGGATGTCTACTACAATATCCTCTGAGAAGCTGAATCACTGTCCTGTTCACTACCTCTATTTGTGCATCAGTCTGTGGATGAAATGTTGTACTTTTTTTAAGTCTGGTATCCATAAGCTCCCATAAAGTTGACCAAAATTTCCCCAAGAACCGAGAATCCCAATTAGATACAATAGACATAGGTAGCCCAAAATGTACCCAAACATTCTGAAAGAATAAGTGAGTTGTTTGTTCAGTTGTGGCCTGCTTTTTACATGGCATCAAAATACACATTTTGTTGAACCTATCCACGACAACAAACAAGTAATCATGCCCTTTTCTGGACACAGGTAGCCCCCCTACAAAGTCCATAGAAATGCTTTCCCAAGGACAAGAAGTTACTAGAAGAGGTGTGTACAATCCCAATTTCCTATTGCTAGGTTTACTTGTTGCACACATAACACACCCTCTTATATATTTAGCAACAATTTCCTGCATTTGAGGCCAATAACAATGATTTTGTAGTAGTGACAAAGTTTTGCTAACTCCAAAATGACAAGCAATCAATGAACTATGTGATTCTCGAATTACATGTACCCTTTCTTTCTCCGGAATACAAAGTTTCCCAAGATGATAGAATAGTTGATTATGCACATAATAATTTTCTTCCCATTTACCATGTATTAGTGATGCATACACCTTCTTAAAATCTTTATCTTCTGCATACTGTTCAATATAAATTTCATGTGTTAATGAACTGTTTTGAAGAATGATGGATGCATTTGTAGGAGGCCTTGACAACATGTCTGCTACCTTGTTATGAATTCCCTTTTTGTACTTAATTACCAAATGAAATTTTTGTAAGAAACCCATCCATCTAAAATGCCTGCTTTGTTGTATTTTAGTTTGAGAGTGTATATATTGAAGTGGTTGATGATCAGTGTGTATGATTGTTTCTTTACCCATGATATAATGCTTCCACTTCTTTACACTTTGCACTAAAGAATACAACTCTTTGTCATAAGTAGGATAGTTACTTACTGCAGTAGAGAATGTCTCTTAATGGTAACAAACCGACTTCCTTCCTTGCATCAAAATTGCTCCCATGGAAAACCCACTTGCATCGGTTTCGATCTCGAAGGGTTACTGTAAATATGGCAATGTCAGAACTGACGATGTGCTGATCTTTTTCTTCAAAGTGTTGAAGGATTTCTGATGCTTGCCTCCCCACTAGAAAATCTACTTCACACTCATCAAAGCATGTGATGGTGCAGCAATGGAAGAAAACCCATATATAAATTTCCTCCAATATTGAACCACACCCAGAAAACTTCTGACTTTAGTAACTGTATTAGGCCTTGGCTAGTTTACAATGACATCAACCTTGGCGGGATCCACTTGCAGGTGGCCACCACCAATAATATGGCCTAAATATATTAAAGAATTTTTTGCAAACTCACATTTGGAATTTTTTACATATAATTTCTCCTTCCTCAGTACATCCAATACCTTTCACATGTACAATGTGTTCTTCCCAGGTTTTGCTAAAAATAAGGATATCATCCATATATTCAATTACAAAATCATCAATAAAGGGTCGAAAGACATCATTCATGACCCGCATGAAGGTAGCAGGTGCATTACATAGCCCAAATGACATTACAAGCCATTCATACAACCCTTGTTTTGTTTTGAAAGGTGTTTTCCAAGCATCACCTTCAACAATACGGATTTGATGATACCCACTACACAAATCCAATTTAGTAAAATAAATTGCATGTTTCAACTGATCAAGCAAGTCATCAATTCAAGGAAGTGGATACCTGTTCTTTATGGTGATTTTGTTGAGGGCCCTGTAGTTGATGCACATCCTCCAAGACCCATCTTTCTTTGGAACCAAAACTATTGGTGAGCCACAAGGAGAAGTACTCGGTCGAATGACCCCCTTCTCAATCATCTCTTGAACCTCTTTCTTGATTTCCTCATTCTGCATTACAAACATCCGGTACATGGCTATGTTCAGAAGTGGCACATCCTACTGCAACTGTATCTCATGTTGTATCTCTCTTTTTGGTGGTAATCCTTTCAGATCTAGAAATAAATCATCATACTCAGAAACAATTTCAATCATTTTAGATTTATGCCTAGGATCACAACCTTCAAAAGATTTAGATATCTCATCATTTTTTACCTTAACCATCATTAATACAAAATTCTTACTAGCATTGACCAACCGCTTCATTTGTCCTGCAGAAACTATTGCCAGATTTGCTTTTATCTTATGTTCTCGTACAATGTATTCCACACCATCTTTAAAAAGATTATATTTGTTCTTCTCTCTATAAAAGACTGCTTTCCAGTCATACAAATATGGACTCCCAAGTACAATACCACAAATGTATAGTGGCACTACATCCAGTTCTACCTTATCCATAAACTTATCAGTAATTGCAAACTTTAAAACACATTTCTTTGTAACTTGCAATTGTGAACTATGAGTAACCCAACCAAGAGGATAGGGCTTTTCATGAGGAATAGTAACTAGATTCAATTTCTTAACCACTTCTTCTGATATCAAATTTACTTGAGAACCACCATCAAATAATGTATCAATTTTTGTATGATTTACAATGACTCGAACATGAAACAATTCACTTCTCCTTTTATCATTTTTCATAGGATTAGATGGCAGAGTTGTACTTGTACATGCATTAGAACTTGATTTTGCATCAATGGGAATGGAGATACCTTTACCCTTACCCTGGATTCCGACAGCTGTGATCTTTGTTTCATCACCTGAGTCAGATCCCAAGTCTTGAATAACTGTTGCAGTAATTTTTTCTTTTCCTTTATCATTGTTTCCTCCGTACTTCTTTGGCCTTAACTCTGGATGAAGTTTCCAACACTTAGAGACATCATGTCCCTTTTGAAAATGTGAACATGTAGGCTTGTCACCATCTTTCTTAACTGTAGCCATTTTCTTCCCCTTATCTTTGCCTTTAGTTTTGTTGTCAAATTTAGCAGATCTCTTCACAAAAGTATCATTAGCATGATTTCCCCTAGCTTCTAAATGTGTGGCTTGAACACATACATCATCCAAATTACTGGGGTTAAACATCAACAAAGTATGTCTCAAATAAGAATGCATGCCACCAATATACTTAAGAAGAGTTTCATGTGTATCTAATGAAACATTCAATGCAATAGCCCTCTTTCTGAATTCATGAGTATATTCTTGAATACTTTGTCCTTTATCTTGTATAAATTTTTTCCAGCTCATAGTTAATTGTTTCATATGACCTAAAGGATAAAATTGATTTCTTAATACTTCAATGAATTCATTCCAAACTGACATTATTTTACCATGCTTTCGAAGATCCTGCTAAATTTTGCTCTCCCACCAAGAGCCATTCCACTGATTCTCAAAGTGGCCAACTGAATCCTGGAAGGGTCATCATTAATGCCCTGAACCCTGCAATATACTTCAATCTGCTTGATCCATTTATCTAACTTTTCAGCATCTAAATCTCCACTATAAATTGGTAATTCAAACTTAACATCCAATTTGAAATAAGGCATATTAGAATTTGCATTATGTGAATGAGAAGTATGAGAAGACAAGGAAGATTGATTAGTTTCAGGAGGATCACTATCACCTCCTACTCCTTTACCCTTTTCTTCCTTCTTAACTTTTGTATCTTTGGATGAAGCTTCTTATTCCTTCTTCTTTCTTTCTTCTCGCTCACCGAGAATAATTTCCATCATGGCTTTCATGCTGATAAAAGCTTCCAAAAACTCAGTTTCAGAAACAATAGGTTTTTCCCATTCAGTATGTTCTTCTTCTTCCCCTCGTGGAGAAGACATTGTTGTTCTCGAAAATTTCCTCCTCGAGTCGATCTCAGGATCACCTTCTACCAACTCTCCTTCACCAAGCTTCGACCTGGACCTGGTAAGCATTCAAAACTTGCACACGCAGTTTCCTTGCTCTGATACCATAACATGATCTGTTGGATCTCAACATATGTGCACTTAAAAGTTATGAATTCTTATGATTAGTTTACAATTGAACAATTAAATGCTTAAATTTGCAAACTAAGAACAACTTGAAAGAGAACATGGAATAGAGAAATGAGAGACAAGAACAAAATAAGTTGATAACGGAGTTCACCCCCTTCATTGGGCTACATCTCTGGGTCCCTCTCCAGTGGGTACCGATCCATTAAGTTTATTTAACAAAAAAAAAGGTACAAATGGATTAAGACCTGCAACTCAACTTTTGTAGATCCAAAATAATATGCTGAACAAAAGTCCTTAAGACCTCTCCCCTTGAAAAGTACAAATTGGCCTCCAAAATGGCTTGGAAAGCGAAATACACAGTGAGAACAGTTGACTATAATATTGACAGCATCTAGAAATCTCTGCATAAAGAAATCTCTGTCCCGTAATGGCCAAAATTTCGATTTAAATAGGCTGAGGTCAAGAGTTTGACCCCTGACCTTGGCACGTTTCAATCTATCCCTATGCAATTTGATAACAAAAAGGATAATCTTCGGGCTCTATTCATAGCTGAAACTCCGAGTATTGTGAGTGTTCAAACCTTTGTGCATCCCTTTTTAGCATGGTATTGTTATGTTATTGTTTTTAATGGTTATAATATATAACAATATGTTATATTTGCACATATCATGCTAAACCTATTAACAAAACCCTGCGCAACTAATTTGTTTGTTATGATATGACGAACCATATATTATTTGACGAGTACTTCACCATTGTACCATTTGTTTATGATTTTGGATCGGTTGAATTTTTAGAGATAAATGACCCCCTAGATCACCCCAAGGCCATATCCCAATTTTGGAGACAGTTCCCCAAGCCATTACTCAAATCCCCTTCTTTTACCCTCCACCAGGCATACAAGATTTCCAAGTAGCCGCAATGCTTACCCTCCCTAATATGGTGCTGGAAATCCTAGTTTGGTATTTACATCCACCATAGATGGTTCCTCAACCATCCCTCTCTCCCCAAACCAAAGGAATCCTGATGTAGATTTCTATACTCACTCCCACCATACCCCCTACACCCCCACTCACTAACCTCCCTGCCATAGGTGGGGTAGGCAAAAGAAGAAGGATCCCACAAATCCACTTCCCCCATGCATCCAACCTCCTTGCATGATATGCGAGAAGGATGAACACCCCACCAACAAATGCCCATCTCTCCTCGAGTTACTTAATCTCATCCAACTCCCTCGAGCACCACCACCGCTCATCGCTTCCTTCAGTATTTCCGCTATCTCACAGAACACAAGTAACAAAGGACTGCGAACCAAATTCACATGCACCATCTGTTCGGAATATGGCCATTACACACACCACTGTCCAACGTTACCTCAATTCCAACAGACATTAACAGCTGTACTCTAGAGCTTTCAACAAACACTCACCCCAACCCCTGTCACCGACATCCATTATGACACAACCTCCGTCAACGAATGTATGAGATGACGTTTCTCTCTCTGTGAATCCCTAGATCATTTCACATATCAATGTCCTATGATCATTGAATATAGGAAACTCCAAGTGATCCTGATTCAAACTCCTACACCCCCTATAGAAGCAATGATTAACCTTACCCCATCACTAGAGATTCTTCATATTATTTCTCCTGAACCAGAAGCACTCCCCATTCCTCCATGGTTATTGGATGACTTATACGAGGATTTACCCCCAAATCCCCCCAATTCTCCCATTCATTTCCCCACGGAAATTTTATGCCAACTACCATTTATAACCCCCAGTATATTGATATTTGGTTTATGACGAGTGAACCATCACACTCTCATTGCGTCATCCTTCCTGCTTCTTCACCAGCAGAAGATAACCACACAGTGACAGACACCGATATCACTCTTTTATATCCCTTGTATTCTCGACACTTCCACTGTGATGAGGACATGCTCGAGGAATTAGCCACCCTTGACTATCCATGGGATGCGCTACACCATAGAGCGCTCTTCCTTTCACAGGAAGCCTACACACCTCCTAACCAACACCCCATATATGCAATCGAAACCAAGGATTTTATCCCATCAGGGCATATCGACTAGTTCAACAACCCCATCCCTACCCTAGACGCTTTTGAAGAAGGCAATATGGAAAACATTTCCCCCATTGTCAAAATCGATATTTCCATAAAAAATGGAGTCATCGAGGAAATCACCATTGGCGCCGCATGCACTCCTCAAGAAATCACCTCCTACAAATCCCTCTTCCAAGAATACCAGGATATTTTTGCCTAGTCATACACCGAGATGCCTGGCCTTGATCCCTCTATTGTCGAACATCGCATAGACACTTGGCCTGATATCACATCGGTTCGCCAAAAACAATGATCACTACATCCATCCAAAGTAGCCACTATCAAATATGAGATTGACAAATTACGCGCTGTTGGGTTCATCTACCCCATTGCCTATACCTCATGGGTTTCCAACCCTGTACCCGTTAACAAAAAATAGGGCACTATCCATGTATGCATAGACTTTCGCAATCTCAATCACGCATGTCCCAAAGACAACTTCCCAATGCCTTTCATCGATCAAATAATCGACGACTGCGCAGGCCATGAGGATTTATCCTTCATGGATGGTTTCTTTGGCTATAACCAAATCCAAATCCACCCAGCCGATCAATACAAAACTGTATTCACCACCCCTTGGGGTACTTTTGCATATCGTGTCATGCCTTTTGGCCTAAAAAACGCTGGCACAACTTTCCAACGGGCTATAACATACATTTTTCATGATCTGGCTCATATCATCCTCGCATACTTGGATGACCTCACAGCTTAATCCAAAAAACGCACTTAGCATCTTGATGATTTACGAATCATCTTCCAAAGGTGTTGTCAGTACAACATCCACTTGAACCCCCTTATGTGCATGTTCTGCGTCACTGTCGGGCGCCTCCTAGGGTTCATCATTTCCCATAGAAGTATTACCGTGGATCCCCTCAAAGTCCATGCCATCACAAAAATTCCACCCCCTGGGAATTTACACCAACTCCAGAGCCTACAAGAAAAAGCTAACTTTTTAAGGCGATTTGTCCCAGAATATGCTACTCGGGCACACGGTTTCCTTCGCTTACTACACCACGATATCCCATTCCACTAGGATGAACATGCCCAAAAATCTTTCGACGATCTTAAAATGGAACTCTCCAATGCCCTTTTAATTAGTTCACCCGACTATAATCGCGACTATATGCTCTACATATCAGCGTCTGCCATCTCAGTAGCAGGAGTTCTCGTTCAAATAGGAGATGATGATCGTGAGCATGTCATTTACTACATTAGTAAAAAACTCTCAGGGCCACCTTTGAAGTATAATCACGAAGATAAACTAGCCCTTGCAGTCATTCTTGCAGTCCAAAAATTGTTCCATTACATTCTGCTTCGCACAACCAAAGTCATAGCATATTCCAACCCCATGCAATACTTGCTCCATCGTTGGCAAATTAATCGTAAATTTTCCTGATGGATCGTTATCCTTCAGGAGAACGATCTCAAATTTGGAACACCCAAGAGCAAGAAGGCTCTCATCCTTGCCAAACTTGTCACAACCTTCCCGTCCGATAATACTAGTGCCCCCGTCATTACTAGCTTCCTCGATGAACATCTCTTTTACATCACTTCAGATGATTATCCTTGGTATGACGACCTCCTCCTCTACCTCCGAACCCAAAAGTTTGGTAACCACCTCTCACGAGACGATCTTCGCCGTATCTGCCATCAGGCCCTCCGTTATCTCCTCATCGGAGATATCTTATATCGGCGAGGGGTCGACACCATACTTTGTCGATGCTTGAATATTGACGAGGCTGATAGAGTCTTGAATGACTGCCATGGCAGGACGTGCGAGGGCCATCTTTCAGGGATGTCCATTTCTCAGAAAATCATCCGTGCGAGTTACTTTTGGCCTACATTGTTTCACGATTGCATTCATGCCATGAAGTGATGTGATATATGTCAGCTTTATACCAACAAAGCACAAGCACCACCTTCTCTTCTACACCCAGGCATTACTGCAGGCCCCTTTTGTAAATGGGGCATCGACTTCATGACTTGCAACCATCCATCCAGCAATGGACACAAATACATCATTGTGGCAGTCGATTAATTTACAAAGTGGGTTGAATCCATGCCTATCTTCAACAACACCGCTGACACCGTAGTGTGTTTTTTCTTTAATCACGTCATATCCCGCTTTGGAGTACCACTCCAACTAGTCTCTGATCATAGGAAACATTTTGAGATGTGATTTTCGTCGAACTCTCATCCCAGTTAGGATTCTCCCACAAGTTTTCCTCACCATATTACCCTCAATCCAACTGACAGGTCGAAGCAGTTAACAAGTTTCTCAAGACCATGTTACAATGCATAGTTAATAAACATAAGACCAATTGGCATCATATGTTATTTTCTGTGCTATGGGTTTACCATACGACTGTGAAAATGGCCACTGGTTTCACACCATTTCATCTAGTCCATGGGGTTGAGGCCACTCTTCCTATCGAGTGTGAAATGCCCACCTTATGCACCACAATTGAGTTATTACCCGACACTGCTCCAATGGAGCAGCATTTGCTGAACTTAGAGTCCCTGGATGAACATCATCGATCTTCATTACATAACAATGAGGCAACCAAAAAATGGTCAAAAGCCACACTTGATCGCCATGTCAACCTCTGCTCATTTTACGAAGGCGACCTCATCCTTGCTTACGATATCGCTCACGATACTCTCGGTCATGGAAAATTTGAGTCACTGTGGCATGGCCCTTACATTATCCAACATTGTCTCACCAAAGGCACATACATCCTGGATTCCCCTGAGGGCCTCTCTCTCAAAGAACCCATCAACGGGTTGTACTTAAAGAAATTTTATGCCTGAGCATAGACATTCTACATTAGGTTATTTTCTTTTATAGTGTTTTTAATCTTTTTTCCATTAGTCATGCCTAAACTATCATTTTTTTTATTGACATATGCCTCCTCCATTGGCCTACCACATCGGTTATGCCAACGACGCCAGTCGTTGGACACGGAATCTCTCTTCGGCTACTTTGGCCCTCTATTCCCCCGCACATGAATTGCTCCACTCCAACGACATATGTTTGGGTTCATCAACCAACAACCAAGCCGAGTACACTGTCTTCATTGGTCTCCTCACTGATGTCAGCCATCATCATATTTGTCACCTTAGTGTCTTACTTGACTCTCAACTGGTCGTCCTCCAACTCAACAATGTGTACTGTGTTCACGATCCTTGCCTCTTTCGCAAATACCTGCAAGTTAGACTTTTATCTCGACATTTTGATTTCATTACATTTACAGATATTCCAAAACAATTTAATCAAATTACAGATAACTTGGCTAACATTGTACTAGATTGGAATATATCACATCAAGACACCTTTACACACACATAAACCATCAGAAGTTTGTCACAGCATATATATTAGACATCATACACAACATTAAAAAATTCTCACACACATGTGAACATCACAAATACCCCAAAATGTATATCCATATATATATATATATCGGTCAAAAGTGCCATCAAAATGTTTACATACAAATAGAGTACATCTTATACAAAATCCGTAAGCCAGTGAACCACCTCGGTACAAAACTAGTGTCACCACACCAAATGGGCTCACCAGCCTATATGATATACAAAAATACACACAAAAACACTCATGGTGCCTCTAGAGCACCACCACTTGGCCCTCCCTTAGGAGGTGGTGCCCCACTTGCTATCGGTCCCTCTGGACCTGGAGGTAACCACCCTGTCATCCCCACACCTGCTACTGCTGCTCGTCGAACCATGGTTCGCCACATCAACGACACCCCCACACACTACTCTAATATGCCCTCATCCTGGATATGTGACCACATGCCCTCAGGCACTCCCTATAGCACCACCTCCAAGCGACGGAGAATATCCTCAAAATCTCCCCCGGCCTCGGCCGGAGGAGCATGTGATAGCCTTGCACCAGGTTCATCAAAACGACGCCTCCTAGCTGCTCTCTCATCATCAGCTGGTCTCACCTCAACATCCTCACATCATTGTCTCTCTCCTACCCGTGGCTCTCCCCGCGGAGGCCTCACCAGCCCCTGACGAGATGATGCTCTAACCCACTCAACCTCATGCCCGCGAGGTCCCACATCTGCACATACAAACAAACAAATGATAGAATTAACATCCATCTATACATAATACACATGCTATACTATCTAAATATCAAAACATAAAAAGTCACATCATACCTCGGTGGTCGAACACCTCTCCTGGAGGTAACACCATATCCGGATCACCCCGGAATTCCACCCCATAGTACGGATACTGTAGTAGGATATGTGACATCTGCCACCACACTTGTGCAACCTCGGCCGTGAAAAAATGGCCACCCTCCCCACCACCGTGGTGAATCAAAATCCTAGAACACCACATCACTCGTGGCTCTCGTGCACCAGGTGCGCCCAATAACACTCTAGGGTGCAACATCGGAACCCTCTGCAAAAGCCATGCAACCAAGATGGAACCAAAGGAAAAATCCCTTGAGTCTGCAACCTGACACCTATCGAGCTGCCCTACCATCTTGGCATGCAGCATCAAGCCCCAGGAAAAATTCTCTCCTACCAGTTCCCTCCCCATAATCCTCAGCTGACCACCACTGATTCGCTGAGTCGCGAGGGACCCATAAACCCTCACAACCATCGTTGCTACACAATGATGAACCAGGGCATCCATAGCCCCAATACTCACCATGGATCCCGACATAAAATATTCCCTTGAACAATACCTCCAACCTAAGGTAGACAACTACCCATCCCTAGGTAATACGGGCTTCGCCGGTAAGGGAGTTCCCCGAAAAGGGATCCCAGTCAGAAAATACACATCCTCCACTGTAGTGAAGGCCAACTGCTCACCCCACACCATAAAACAATGCAAATCTGGACTCCACATCTAGATCAAGAACTGTAGGAGGTACTCCTGGGCCGATATCAATGGGAACTCAAAGAACTTCAACAACCCACAAGATGCCAAAGTGTCACGAACCGTCGGCTCCTCAATGGCCATAGCCTCCATGAGCTGTGACCAATCCCTCTCTCTCCAGTGAACTGGCATCATCCAAAATGATCACCTGCAATCACATAATCTAGTTCTCGATTAGCCACCTCAAACATAAACACATTAAAAGTCTCCAAAAAAGATAAGTTTGGCACCCGTCAGCTTTTCCCCCAAGGTGCGACTGTTTAACCCCACAGGCGCGCACACATGTGTGCCTGTTCACCCCACAAGCGCGCACACATGTGCGCCTGTTCACCCCACAAGCGCACACACATACACGCCTGCCCATCCCATAGGTGCACACACATGCGTGCCTTTTCATCCCACAGGCGCATGTGTGTGCACCTGTCGGCCATCCAGAGGCTCCTTCATGCGCCCCTATCATGTACACAGGCGTGCTTCAGAGCACGCCTGTCCACTACATAGTCGTGCACCGATGCACAATTGTTTAGCTTACAGGTGCGCATACCAACAGGTGTGCATACCATGCACGCCTGTTTCCATCATTAAGGAATCCCCATGCACAGATATCTGGATAATAGGTGCGCACCCATGCACACATATTTCCTGATCACTCGTGCACTGGGGGGCCCACACCCACAAAACCCCCTGTACGACCCTCTGTACAGGCCTTGCCCACAAATAGAAAACCTAATTCTATGCAGGATGATAAGACAACTAACCTATAGCTCGTTGGTCCTGAATCGACTGCCTCGTTCTCCCGAAATCTCCAAATCTCCTCTGAATATCTCTCATCCAATCACTCTGACAACAGGTACAAATGAGGTGGCAATGTGGGCCCTACAGCTATATATAGTCCTTTTTTTGAAACTTCCAGACCCCTTTCCAAGAGCCCCGGGTGTATTTTTTTTGATCTATCTTCAAACACAGGATCAACACCTCGTCCTCTACATCAAGACAGTCCCTGGGCCATTTTTCATCCTTAGCCCCCGAGGGGCCATTTGTCCATACCCCGTCCAAGTACGCATTCTCATGTTCAAAATTATCAAATAAATGATTGTATGTTCGGTTCTCTTCAGATATTGTTCACGTCGGGTATTTGGTTTTCATGTGTGCAGGTACTTGGTCATCATACACCAACGCAACCCCTTCAGGTATATAATCAACACTGGCATGTAATCATTCCCTCTGAATCTCAATTGCATCTCTAGTCACACCCTCTGAAATTTTCCTTTAGGGTCCCCATATCCGGCTCTACAGTACCGCCACCTCCACTGCATTTTGGTTACTGTCACCCGGTAACACTCTCCCCCACATGAGTCGTCCCATTTATAGCCCCCCTTGGCACTTTGACACTCATGTTGTTTTCAACCTTTAGGGATGGGAGTCCCGATAGTCTTACATCATGTCACGAATCAACCACATATTCCTTCTCCTCATTTTTCTAGCCTATCCAATGGACTCTCAGGGCACTTCCTCACGGATTATTTTGACTGCACTCTCGCAACATCATTTACCATCCATTTCACCCATAATCAGTATGCCCATCCTCAGATTTCCCTCCATACATTGCCCTACTACAGAAACCAGCCTATGGGGCTTCAACCCTCCACTTTTTTTTTTTCCACCAACTTGTGCCATCCCTAGGCCAAGCCTTCCTACACTGGGGCACATGTTTTTGTATCTGCATTATTATCCCCACTGAATTTTTAATTCTTTTTGTAATCAAGTCGTTGTTTCCATCATTTTACATAGCTTTTTGTCGTCACCTTTGGCAAGCTTTCTGGAAAACGCAACCCATGTCACCCATGGTTGGGGAACTCCTTACCATCTACTCCTATTTGACATCGTCCACAAACTTCGAGTATCCCACATACCACCTACCTCTACTCTCCGAGTTTGTTCACCTTGTCCCGCATCTGGCACAACTTATCCCACATCTCATTGTTCCCCCTGACACTTGACTTCATTGAATGGTTGCAACCACTTATACTTCTCATATATCCCCAGCCAAGGGAAGTCTTGAGTCTCCACGCACCTTGACTTTGTCCATGTACCTCCTCAGTCTATGACCTCACCTAGTAGATTTCACGAAGCCCTTTGCTTCTTGGAGTTGTGTCTCCCTTTTTTTTATCTACATCAGCACAATTTCTAGAAGGGCGAAAGTATCTTGAATCTCATTACCTTTCCAATGATAAGTCTCAGACGACACAGGGAGATCCATCATTGCTCCCTATTGTCGTTGACCCCCATAACATTCGACTTCATAACATTCGACTTCAACACTTTCTCATGTTATGGTGGGTCTTACTTTGCAACTATTGCAGTTGTTTCTTATATTTTCCAAAGACCTCTAATCTTGGTTGGGCTATCAATGCCCACAAAATCCATGATACTTCTTATAGGTGTCATTGCCTACTGTTCAGAGTATGTTCCTCATCATAATTGTCCTCTGCCTTTATCAAAACTGCCCCTGAGGGCGCTGCAGTTGTCTACATCAACACATAGTTTCAGTTACTGTACAACACCCTTTTTTGAGTTACATGACACAAGCATGGGGCATGCCCACCTCATTTGTACACAATTTATTTCACACACCTTGCGGAAGTTTAGGTCCTAGAGGTTCCCTTCTCCCTCCAACAGGTCACTCTTGATACTCTCACTATCACTCTTTCTTACAATGGTACTCTCAGTAGAAGAAACATTGATGAATTTCAGCTATCCATATGCTCCTAACCTCATCCATCAGGGGGCATCTATTATCACTGAAATTTCATCTGCAAATGGTTACAAGAATCCAACATCTTCAAACAGCTATGAGTCCACCCATGGACCAAAATTAAAAAAAAAACATTTTCAAAAGGTCCAAAACTAAACAAACCAGTTATAAAATCAAGATACTCTATGACTACACAGGGCATGCGTGCACATGCACCATCCAGAAATGCAGGAAAAACACACATGCGCACGATGCACGTCTATGGTCGCTAAAAGCCACGCACACCTAAGAATGACGCATTTATGATGTTGGTCAACCTCCCACACACTTCTGTTTCAACTTCCAAGTTGATTTGACATCCAAATCTCGGCTGGATCTGTCTGGGTGGCTGGTCAAAGACCTAAAGGTGCCATAAACAACCCCTTTTCACACTAAAAGCTGGTTTCACAATACCTCAAAGTGATGCTATAAAAAAAGTCCATGGGTGCACTACATTTTCAAGGAATTCATTTGCAAGGTTATGCTGCTGCTATTCTCTTGGGGAATCCTCTTTTCTCATCAAGAGCATACTAGCACCATTCCATTTGGGCAATCCACATCACCTTTTGAGTGGGTTAGCTTGGGATTCTTTCACCATTTCTT
>ML777393.1:497759-561043 GCA_009831015.1 Picea engelmannii | reverse complement strand
GAGGAAGAAGGGACCCAAAGTCCTCTTTCTTCTCGGTGTTTTCTTTTCACTAATACAATCCTTTCCATTGGTGACATGAGTCTTGTTTGTTTCTTGTTCTTATGTCCTTATTCTCAATAGTTTAGTTGTTCTTTCCTTTCTTAGTTTAATTTTTAGCTTAGTCTTTTATGTTTATTTTTCTAATCCTTTCCTTCATTGCTATCTTTCTTAGCTGACCCAACTAATCTTGTAATCACCTCTATTTTTCTCATTCAGGTGACAAAAGAGGTGCAACACCTTTGATTTAAATCTGGTCTTTGTTTTCTTTCCTTGTTGACAATGCTTGCATAAAGTGTTGGTTGGTTTCGTGATCTGGGGCATTTCTTTGACTGCTTCTCTTTTGCTGACTTTGACAAGGTTATCAAAATGTATGTGCCCCATTATTCTGTGCCATAGCCAACTCTCATCTTCCTTTCCTAGACAACAGTTTTCATTTCCAATTTTACTTAACACATATATGCTACTTGAAGTTCTTGCAGCTGTAGTGACCAATTTCCCTGAACCTTCTTTTCTTATCTCACACTTTTGTGAATCGAAAGTAACTTTATGACCTTGGTCACACATTTGACTCACACTTATAAGATTATGTTTCATATCTTCTACTAGTAGAACATTTTCCACCTTTTCATTCTTGTTCCCAATTCAGACTGTGCCTTTTCCAATGATTTTGGCTGAATCATCATTTCCGAAGGAGACTGATCCATCTCTTTCCTTTCGTAATGTAAGAAACTTGTCCCTGTCACCTGTCATGTGTTTTGAACATCCATTGTCAACATACCAACCATGTTTCTTCTGCTGAGTTGTTAGAGAAATTGTACATTCTTCATTGCTATATTGATCTTGCTTTCTTATCCATGTCGTTTTTTGAGGTTCTTGTCTATGAATGTTGTTATTCTGTTGAGGTTCTTTAGGAATGACTGTCATTCTGCAATCTTTGGATGCGTGTCCAAAATTTTTACATTTGTAACATTCCACTTCAGTTCTCAAATATTCAAACCTGTTGTAACTTCTTATCTATGTTTCAGTAGGTCTTCTTGAATAACCCCTTTGTGTATGACTCTCAAAGTTGTTATTTCTCCCGTTGTTAGCTCTGTAATTCACAAATTTATGTCCAAAATTATTACATGCATAAAATAAACCAAAAAATATAGTTTGATACCTGGGAGTTGAAGATATTTTGAAAGGAGGTTCTCTTATGAATCCTTCTTCTTCTTGAGGCCTATCTATATGTTGTTGATTCTGAAATATGAATCTTCTTGGTGGAGGAGTGTCCCTGTAATCTTCCTTATATATCTACCTATCCCCTTTGATTGTTTCTACATAACTTTTTTGGATGCTCTGTTGTTTTGGAGCTTGATCCCTTTTTCTTTTTGATTGTATCCAAGTCCAGACTTCTCAAGATGCGATTTTTTACTACTGATAATGTCATCCATAAATTTTGAGTTATTCTGCATATTTTTATTTTGAATATCTTTTCTTTGTGCGACAATCTCTGCTTCCAATTTTTCAATGATGTTGTTCTTTTCTTCTAGATTTTATTTGAGTGCTTCATCAATTCTTTTATCTTCTTCTATTTGAACCTTCAATTTTGTGATCATTTGTTCTAGTTCTAGAGTATCCTTTTTCTTGTCTAGTTCTGCTTGTAGTTTCTTTTTTTTCTTCTTTTCTCTTCTGATAACTTCTATGGAACACATTAATTCTTCTCGATAGTCAACTTCTACTTCTTCAATTTCTTCTTCGACTTCTTCATATTCTTCTTCGGCTTCTTCATATTCTTCTTCGGATTCTTCTTTGTCATATTATTTTACTGCCATGAATAGAACTCTTCTTGTCTCACTATCACTAACTTAATATTCATCTGATTATGAGATGTCTTCTTTGGTTCATAAGATTTTCTTGAAAACTTTCTTTGTAGTTATTTTTCCTTTATATGTGTGTTTTCCTTTTGAGTAACCTTCATCATTTATCTTTTTCTTATGAAGAAATTTTTTAGCAAAATGACCAATACCATCACAATTAAAACAAATTAAAGGAATCTTACCTCTATACCTACCGTTGGTTCCCTTGTTTAGTCTTTTGAGGAAGTTGACAACTTCTTCATCAACTTCCGAGACGTCACTATTGTTTCTATATTCTTCTTGTTATTTTTTCTTTTTCTTTGATCTTTTGGATGCTTTGAAGGTTGCTTATTTAACATCTAGATTTTCGTGTTTAGTTCTCATTTCATATGCTATGAAGATTCCATGCATTTCGTCCATGCTTATTGAGTTTAGATCTGATCTTTCTTCTAGTACTGATATCTTAGGGTTAAATCTCATAGGAAGAGATCTTAGTACCTTTTGAACAATTACAAATTCTTCGATTTCTTCTCCCAATCCTTTGATTGCATTCACTGTTTCATCGACTTGTAAGAAGTAGGCTACAATATTCTCATCTTCATTCATTTTTAGTTTTTCGAACTGACCTCTATAAGTTTGAAGCTTTGTTTCTTTGACTTTTGTATCTCCTTCATAAATATTTCGAAGCTTTTCCTAAATCTCTTTATTGGATTTACAATGTGCAACTTTGGTGAATACCGTATCACTGAGACCATTCAAAAGTTCATTTTTGGATTTGGAATTATTCTCACTGAGTTTCACTGCTTTGTCATTTTTTGGTGGAACTGTTAGTGTTGTGTATCCATCTACAATTGATTGTCAAACTTCAAATCCCTATGCCTGCATATATGTCTTCATCCTTATGCTCCAAAAAGCATACTTCTGTCCATCAAACTGTGGTATTCCATTTTTATACAAGTTGGTACCCTCCATGATCTACCTTTCAATGGTTAAAATGATTTCTGAAGGAACATGCTTTGATACCAATTTTTGGATTAATAAGAGGGGGGTGAATCAGTAATAGTGTAATTATAATAATTTTTCTTCAAATAATCCAAGTGTTATATCATTGTAGAATTATTATCCAATAATGAGCAATACGAAATGAACAATCACACACATACACAGTACACTGGTGTTTTACATGGAAACCCAAATCGGGAGAAAACCACGGAATTTTTTTTCTTATATGTATTGAAGAATTACATTCATTTGAAGCACCAACTTCCTTTTTTTAGTTGCAACTGGAAGGAGGCTCCAACCCCCTAGTTTCTCAGGCTACAACTTGAGGGAAGCTCCAACTCTCCAATTCTATGGCTACAACTAGAAGGAGGCTACAACCCCCTATGTTCTCCGGCTACAACCGAAAGGTGGCTACAACCACCTTTCCTTGCCTCGTCCAACTGCCCTGAAGTAGAAGTAGAAGTAGAATGATGGAACCACTATCACACTATCACTGTGAGATATATCGTTGTAAACTTGTACTAATAAACCTAAACCATTTATCAACCTATACCTCAAACTGAAATCAATCTGTACCATAAATAGGTGCATCAACCATGCACCAACCTGTACCATAAACAAGTGCATCAACCATGCACCAACCTGTACCAAACAATATGTAATCAACTTGTACCATAAACAAGTGCAACCAAGAATGTACCAAGCATGTACCAATCATGTTCCAATTACTCATCAACTATGACTCATCAATATGTACCAACATCATCAACTATACACCTCATGTATGTGCCAACTCATCAACTACTTGTCTCAACCATGTACCCAACTTGCACCCCAAACAAAATCCCTCATCAATTTCATCATCCAAATATGATTTATAACTCTTTAATGGACCTGGTGTATATTATCACATACTTGAAAACCTTCCTTAACTTTAAACAACAAGAGACTAGCATTTTCATCAAACTTTTCTTTAGTCTCACATGACTAGTATTGGATTAGTCAACATCCCTAACTTGAAATAATCATAAATTTGTACCTGTAATGAATAAATATCTAAAACTGATACAAAATGTTCTTTTGTGTGTTTTGTGGAATTCCTCCAGGTGCCACTACCTGGAAACTCTCATAAAAGTAGTTATAGCAAAAATGGCATACCTTGCTAAATTCTAGCTTATTCTAGAGACACACCCTATTTTCCACGGAGTGTAACTCAAAAAATACAATGAGACACAAGATGAATTGTTTACCACAGACACTTGGATATGTTTCCTCAATGGAATAGCAATTTCACGGTCTGAATCATTCTAGAAATGTTTTTATTGTGAAAATGATGAGATGACCTGTAAATAACATACCTTAGAAAGCATCATCAAAATAATTTATCCTTACTTGAATTTATGTCTTCTTTCTTCACCTTCCCTCGGAAATTCGGCTTAGATATCATTTGGTTACCTTAGGAACCTATAGGTATTCAATATTCTCAAGTTTTATTTAAATGAGAGAGCCTTGCCTCTTATTTATACTCTCCAAGTAGCTTCCTTAAAAACATATTCTAGGTCACTTTGCCCACTTTCCTTATTTTAGGGTTAACCCACTTCTAATTTCTCCATTGAATTTACTATTTAAATAATTGATTTTGTATTCACTTTGAATTACGGTGCACTGATCACTTTAATTTATTATTTACCTTTAAAAACTCTTAAACCACTTTGACTACTTTGACCTTTTGGGGCTTCTAGATGACATATGAGGGTCCTCCAACTTCGTAAGGTCATAACTCTCAAACCGTGAGGAGTTATGTGACATTCCACATACCATCAGAAATGGAATGAAATTTATTATCCATATAGAATATTATTACCTAAAAATATATCAAAACTCATACCGGTATCCATCAAACAAACTGGGGCCCATTACCCAAACCTAGGTTCTCCAACTTCTCATGGCCATAACTCTCTAACCGTGAGGAGTTATGTGACGTTCCACATACCACCATAAATGTCATGAAAAGAAATATCCATATATGATAGTTTCATTGAAAAATTCATTTCCATTCATCTCATTATTCCACAAATAAGTATGGGTTCTCTAACCATACTTCTAGGATAACTCAATCCGCAAAGCGTCTTCCCGTGAGGGATTTCACCATAAGGGGACCACTTTGGAGTTTATCCATTTCTACTTATTATCAAACATAAAAAGAAAATAACGAGTCATCTTTACATCAAACAATTTTGGGTCCATTACCCAAACTTTGTGCTACGGGGCTTTCTTCAAGGGTTGACATCAATTACAACCATCCTTAATCAACATGGTTTTTATAGCACAAAGACTATTTTTGAAAAGGATTCTATGAAATTTCATAATTACTACACTACCCTAACAAATCCCCTAACTTTGGTGAAATGAGTAGAAACTATACAATTGATGATGGTATCCATATTTGCAAGATCTATATTGATGGTACCAATCATGTACTCCAAATACACCAATGAATTTTAAGAAAATTGACATTTCTTAAGGTTATCGAACAACTATTGCCTTTTCAAAGTCTCTAATACTTGGATGATATGTGATATTTTCTCTTCCGAGGTAGAGCCATAAACCAATATGTCAACCAAATATACTATTACAAATGAATTTAAATAAGGATGAAATATATCATTTATCATTTGCATAAATGTCGCTGATGCATTACATAAACCAAAACACATGAGCAACCATTCATATAGAACTTACCTTGTCTTGATGGTGGTATTTTAAGTGTCTTCTTATGTAGTGCATATCCGGTGGTATCCCAATTTGATATCCAACTTGGTTAAGTACTTGGCATGCTACAACCAATCTAATAAATCATCAATCATGGGTAGAGGGTATCGATTCTTGAGTGTGATCTTCTTCAAAGATATGTAATCGATACACACTACCAAGTCCCATCCTTATTGAGTACCGTGATTATAGGTGACCAATAGGGTGAGGTTCTTGGTCAAATTAATCCTTTCTCAAGCAAATACTACAACTATTTCTTCACTTTATCTACTTCTAGGGTAGACTCAAGCAAATACTACAACTATTTCTCCACTTCCCTCTTAGGTGGTAACCCTTTATGCTCCTGGAACACTCCTATATATTCCTGCAACAAATCCCCCAACTATTGTTTCTTCTCTTTGGTACATCCCTTCAGGTATTCCTTTACTCTTACTAATTAATCTCTTGATTGATTCTCTCTTAAGGATATAAATACATACTTCTTAGTATAAATAATCAAATTTTTGGATTGGTTATTGTTACACGTCAAAATTACTCAACTGGGTAAGTGTCGCATGTTCCTCTCAACTGTCGTAAGTGTCTCATCTTCCTTACAACTTTCGCAAGTGTCGCAAGTTGGTCACAAGTGTTGCAAACGACACTAAGGAGGCACTTAAAACATCTCATGTACTTGATTTGGAGAAGAATAATTGATTAACTGAAGTCAAAGAACTCTTAACACTGAGAAGAGATTTCAATCAAAGGTTCTGGGGGTGAGCGCTCCCCTATATCAGTTTTAGGAGTGTTGGCGCTCCCCTATAAGGCTTTAGGGAGCGTTATAACGCTCTCCTACCCTTTTGAAGGAGCGCTATCCACCTTTGGAGTGCTGGCGCTTCCCTCAAGCTTCTCAGGGAGCGCTACAATGCTCTGATGCCCCTTTTGCAGGAGTGGTGCGTAATCTGAGGCAGTTGTTGGCCCGTTGAGGAGAATAAGGGGAGGATCTTTCAAGATTAGAAGGAAGTTTCATTCGAATTCTTGTTTTCATCAAGAGATCCTTGATATAAGGAGGAGGTTCCTCAACTTGTTCTAAAGATAATTCAAGAGTTTAAGGTCCTCTTAACCTATATAAGCAAGCTCTATGATGGTGAAAAGGAAGGAAGAATTGCTAGCATGAAACCTATGATCTCATAGGAAACACACAGTCAGCCAAAGGAGAGTGATCGGTGAATCTGGTGTTATCCAGGTTGTGGATCTTTCAGGCAAGGGTTAGACGAAGGGGACTTGACGAAGCTGTCGCATTCGCATCTATGATTGTAAGTATTGTTGTCATTATTCTGATTAATATGACACGCTTGGCCTGTTTCTTTCTAGTTTGTGTCTGATGTTGCATAAACTTATCATTGATAGATAGATCTGTTTTCAAGCTAATATCAATAGAGTAGGAAGTGGTCGTATCTTGTTTGTCTACATAACTCAGCGAGGAGCAAAAGATCGGAGCGCAACTCGGAGCGTGCAGGGACAAACATCGATAAAGAGGTACTTATGTTATCCTTCCTTCTCATGTGTTAGTTTAGATAGATTTTAAAGGAAGTTAGTGTCCACGTTAAGCATTTTTTGTCTTAGAGTTAAGGTCAAGCTCTTTGAGGCAATCTACCTGTCCGCAGGGAGATTTTCCTACAACAGAAACTGGCAACTCCACTGGGGAGCTAGACTCAAATTGAAACTTCTTGTTTTGATTTCTCCTCATTGACCTAGTTTTACCCCTTGATTTCTTCAGACCTGGTTCACTCCTCTTTTGATTGGTTTCATGAGCTGATTGGCTCCCTGACCCACCATACTCAGCCTAATTGTCGAAATTGAATTGCAATTTTTTGGAATTTTTGACATTTTTGGGAATTGTTGAACCTGGCGCCCCTTCCCCTGTGTTAACAGAGTGCCAGTGCTCCCTAATAGCTGTGCACAGAATGCTATAATGATCCTTGCCTTTGGAAATAGAGTGCCAACCCTACTCTGGCCAATAAACCTTCCAGAATTGCTTCTTCTGGGTTTTTCTTCTGTGTCTCTCCTGCTGGGTAACCCTGTGAGCCAATGCTTCTTCCCTTCTAGCCTTAACATCTGTCTTTTTGAATAACAAACATCTTACTATTTGGATTTTGTAGCCTTCTTCACTATTGTTATTGAGTTTTTCTGTTGTTTGGAGTCTGAAACCCATGCATTGTCTTTCTCTCCTCATCAACTGAACAAAAACCCTAGTGAAGATCATCAAAGGCCTACAGATATCTTCATCTTGATTTTAGTCAAGATCATTGTTCTCCAACTTTTTATTTTGGGTGTGAAGTTTGTTTTCTCTTTGATTGTTTCTTTTCTTTCGCTTTTCGTTTTGATTGCAACAAAAGGGTGTATTGTTTGTATGACTTTTTCTTGTGCTAGTTTGATTTTCATTCATCCAAGAAAGTAATTAGCAAGACAAGCATTTTGTTGAATTGATCATTATTCATAGACAAACAATGAAAAATCATCTTCATAATTGACTTTGCATGTTAGAAGGCATCTAAAAAGTTTTAGCATCACATCAGGATTTGATTGACAAATTGTTTGAGGATATTCCTTATTAGTGCTTGTTAGTGAAAAGAACTCTCTCTCTCCCTTAGATAGATGTTCATCGAAAAGAAATGACTGCTTATCATATTTGATGCATTTTTGGGACTGAGTCATAATTCCATTCATCTCACTTCCATGCACCCCTTTTGCGTAAAGAACAACCATAAAATCAACGCTAATTAAAAATTATTTAGAACTTTTTCTTTTCTAGGATCCTCCACCAACAGTAGACTAGGCTTAGTACTTTGGATTAGGCTGTGAGCATAACTCTCCAAAGTTTCCAAAACAAATAGTAGCATCCCGAGTTAGGGAGAGTCAAATCCAATCATCGTATAAGTCTTCCTGGGATCCCCCTCTAACACAGGGGTTACGCATGAGGCCGCATTCGGGTGAGCTACGGGGACTAACCCTCCATGGTTTAACTGATTGTGGTGGTCAGATCGTATTATGGGGATCACTTTGAGGTAAATCCACAATTACTACGTGGAATCCTTTTAGTTGATTTCGGGCTCGATACCCTGCCCGTACGTTCAGATCGGACTATCGACTGTTCCCGCCCAGGGGCTGACTGTGAATTGGTAACCTTAGTGGCCATAATATTTAGGGTCTTACACAAGGTGATGAGGACAGAAAGTATCACTGTACCTAGAGAAGACATTGGTCAAACGCACTCGGGCTCCTTGGAGGGTAAATCCACAATTACTGAGTGGAAGCTTGCACCAAGGCGTAAGTCTATTAAGCAGGTCGCCATTGTAACTATTCCACCCTATCCCCGCCCCTTCTGGACTTGATCACGCGATGTTGGATTTCATCACCAACTAGTACGGTCATCAAAAGAAGGTCCTGTTTGCCTAGTTGTGATTCTTATATTTTTTAGCGTGTGCTATCTCTTTTCGTTAGTTGGCCATAGATCTCTTTTGCCGACTCTTTTTCGCCAACATCGACCCTCCACGCCGCTCACGGAGGCTACAGGGAATTCCTCCAGAAAATATGGAAGAAAACACCCCTTTACCCCCTCATTCTACGGAGGAATCTCCTCAACAGAGCGAGGTTCAAAATACTACAACTTCCTAGGAAGAAGTTCCCACTCCTTTGGAGAATTTTCGAATTGTTTCAGAATCTTTGGAAGCTTACCGCATTCTGGAGGGATATGAACGACGTATCCTCCACCTGAATTCCACTGAAGAATTTGTTTTCGTCAATCCTTCTGACATTCCGGCTGGGTCTCCTCAAAACCCTTTAGCCGATGACCCTTTTTGGACCGCAGACATTGTTCAAAGTCCACCATGCTTGGTGCGATATCTTTATGGAGCAGGGGAAGGTGTCGACACACCTTTTTCCTACACCATACCTCCAAATAATTTTATCGGTACCACCACCTTTACAACCACACCACCCGTTGGTCCGAACATACCGTCTATTGGCCCAAGGTCTACTCTTCCCCTCCAGACGGCCCATTCTACAATGGTCTCGCACATCATGACTATCCCCGCCGGTAACGCGGTGGTTAATCAAGCTGCGATTGGCACACCTGTAACACCAAGACCTACACTCCCTTTTGGATTTAGGGCACTGAATGCTTCCACTGCCACCACTGCCCAAACTACCACCCAAGTTATACCGGGAAGTTCCATACCTATCCAACAACCTGGAGGGACCGGTCTTGGTGGTCCTAACCCACTTGGCAGCACCGATCAGTCATTTACGTCTGGTTCTCAAATATCGGGAACTCTACCTCAAGCTGGGGGGAATCCTCCCACCGGAGGACAAATTACATTCGAGGGGAACCCTCATGCTGGGTGGCATCCTCCCACTAGAGGACAAATTCCATTCAGGGGGCACCCTCATGCTGGGGGGCAGCCTCAAGTCGGATTCTACCATCAACTACATGGAAAAAATGTTTTTTCCACACCTAATCCGTGGAACGTTCTTTCTCAAGGAAACCCACAGTTCTTGGCAGGACAAAATTCTTATATTCTGCAATAACCTCCCTATGGACAAATGCCTAACCCAACCTATAACCTGCAAAACCCATCCGGTTATCCTCCGCTCACACATGCTTCTCAAAACGCCTCAAATCCTATGTACCTTGGTCAAAACCAACCTCATACAAGAGGGCCCACTAGTTACAATTATCCGCATAACCCAGTAATGGGCCCCACTGGTGTCCCTCTTTCACACCAACATTACCCACAGGTTAACCAACAACTACCTTTTCTAGCCACCCTAGATCTTCCAGACTTGTCTCAGTTAACGAATGATCCTATTTATCATTCTTCGGTTTGGCCAGCTATTCCAGCTAAACTTCCTTCTGATATCCCAAAATTCGACAGAAAACCCGGAGAAGACCCAAACAACCACGTGATGAATTTCCATTTGTGGTGTTCATCCAACTCCCTCATGGATGATTCGATTCATTTGTGTCTTTTCCAATGAACACTTACAGGTTCCGCAGCGAAATGGTATATTGAACTACCATGCGCATCTTTTCATGATTTCCACTCCCTCGTCATGTCGTTCCTCACTCACTTCCAACTGCCCATTCGATACGAGACGGGTATTGAACTATTAACCTCCCTTCGCCAGACAACTTCTGTACATATCTCCGACCATATTCACAAATGGAGACGATGACGAAGGCTAATCAAAGTAGTCATCCCTGACCAATTGTTAGCAGAATGGTTCACTAAATTGTTGTTACCCCAGATTTATCGTGACGTTGCCATGGGTGGTGTAGTCACCGAGGAAGAAGCCATTTCCTGAGCCTAGTACTTAGACTTAGTCTATTCACAATCTAGTGCTCTGTATGAGTTGATACCGAATGCTACCCATGCCACTAACGATCCATCCAAACCATCGTATGTTTCACATGCAGATGGAGTTATTGGCTCCGTCAAAACCCAATCTACTACCTAGTCGGCTGGAACAATTTAGCCAGCCCGACTACACCTTCTTCTACCCCCCCTCAAACTCAGGTCTCTTATGTGAATGCGGTCCAATCAACCCCTTCACAACAAATTGGGGGCAAGAAGAAAGTGAGAAACAAACCAAAGAAGAACAATAACAACGAACAACCCAAAACCCAACCGCAAACTCCTGCTGTCGGAAAACAACCACAATGAAAACCAAAATTCCCATGTCTCATTTGTGGTGATGATCACTACACTCGAGACTGCCCACATCGCGATGAAGTGGCCAAAATTTTCAAGGGAAATTCACAACCCGCTGTGCTCACTCATCCTTTTCCGCAGCAACAATCTTTGGTTTCTCAAACCCCCACTGCTGGGGGCAGTTCTGACCCACCCCATGATGAGGCCTTGACAAGTGCCCACATTTACATGTTTAACGGAGTTAATCTGATCACTTGCTCTACAACATACGACATGCCAGTTAAACCTGACAAGCCGAAGATTGCTAACGGTTCTCCGTCAGACCCGTTACCATCCTCTGTTAATCCTCCGTCTGTTAGCCCTCCATCCTGGCCACTTCAGAGTGAGAAACCTTTGTTTGACTCTATCTTACGCCATCCTAAGAGCACCATCCGGAAATCTACCTTCAATCCTAATTCACGGGCTGCCCAAAATTATAATATCGTAGAAGATTTGGCCCAAGCACCATGTGCTATGTACGCCCTAGAAGTTCTACAACACTATCCCAACCAACGTAGAATTCTCTTAGCCGCTATCGGCACCTTCGATCCTGAGTCATCGAAAAACCTCACGTTTAATTTGGATGACCATCAACCATGACTCTCCCACTAGCTAGCTTTCCAAATTGATGTTGTTGTTCACAATCAACAAATCCACCGAACTATCCTGGATGAGGGAGCCTCTACCTATGTCATGTATTTATCCTATTGGAAAGGCTTGAAATCACCTACCCTTAACAAATCTGCTACCATGTTATGCGCTTTCGATGGATGAGGTTTTCATCCTCATGGATTATTACAATCCTTAGCCGTTCAGTTGGGCGGAAAAACTGTTACCATTGACGTCAAGGTGGTCGATGCTCCCCTCGATTACAACCTATTACTCGGAAGAAGTTGGTTCTACGCTATGACTGTTATCACCTCGTCGGTATTTCGATGTGTACAATTCCCCCATCAAGGAAAAATTGTTACCATCGATCAGCTTGATTTCTGCACACCCGACGCTCGCATCCCTGCTACCAACAACATTCCCTTTTTGGGAGACCACCCAGTTACGTATGAAAGCGTTGGTGTTTGCCTATTGAAAGATTCTAGCCTCATGGGTACTTTCCCTACACCACTTCCACCTACCGCACATCATATTTCCGCCATCAATATGATCTCGACTATGCCTTATCAATCCTTGGAATCATCTGACCCTTGGATTGTGCCTAGTCCTTTGGAATTCGATGTGCTCAGTGACACTATGCCAGTTAGCCCAGCCGAGGCCACATACGTAGCTATTCAATCCGCCTCTCCCTCTTTGAACACTTCACATTCATTGGCACCCGATGCTTACTCGGTGCCCTCATGGTTGGATTCCCTATCGTCTGTCGTTGATTACATTTCCCAAATTTTTCCTTCAGATGAATCTATTATTGAAATGATTAGCATTGATGATCTGCCCTGGGATGATAACCACCATCGATCCTCTTTTCTTCCGCCTTTGGAAAAAATTCACCAAGACATACGCTCTGTCTTCGCTCCCGATGTTACCGATGTTCCGCAATCTCTTATCCTCACACAAGATACTCTCTCTGAGGGGAACATGGGTAAAATATCTACTATGATCACGATTGACATTTCAATCAAAGAAGGTGTCATGGAAAACATTAACCTTGGTGCTAATTGCACACCCAACAAAGTGGTTTCTTACACTGCTTTGTTTAAGGAATTCTGCGATGTCTTCACATGGAGCTACGAGGAAATGCTAGGGATTGACCCTTCAATCATCGTACACGAAATCAAGACTTACCCTGATGCAAAACCGGTTCGACATAAACTTCGCCCGGTTCATCCCAAGAAAATCGCAGCTATAAAAGCAGAAGTTGGAAAACTTCTAAAATCTGGCTTCATCTATCCCGTCCCTTTAACCAAATGGGTCTCCAACCTTGTTCCGGTTGCCAAGAAACAAGGGACCATCCGTGTTTTCATTGACTATTGAGATATCAACAAAGCTTGTCCCAAGGACAACTACCCTACGCCCTTCATCGACCAAATAATCGATAATTGCGTAGGGAGCGTAATCTTCTCTTTCATGGATGGATTTTCTGGGTATAACTAGATCGAAATCTTACCTGCTGATCAACATAAGACAGCCTTCATCTGCCCTTGGGGTACTTTCGCCTACCGAAAGCTACCTTTTGGCCTTAAAAATGCTGGTGCTACTTTCTAGCGGGCCATGTCGTATGCTTTCTACGACATCAAGCATATCATAGAACCTTACCTCGACGATTTACCTGCCCATTCATCCAATCGATCCGATCACATCGATCACTTGCGAGCAATTTTTCTTCGATGTCGATTCTATCGTATTCGTCTGAACCCACACAAATGCATTTTCGCTGTCGAATCCGGTCGACTCCTTGGTTTCATTGTCTCCAAAGATGGGATCAGGGTGGATCTCTTAAAGATCAAGGCCATCCTAGCCTTACCCCCACCTACCAATTTAACCCAACTCCAAAGTTTGCAAGGAAAAGCAAACTTTCTTCATCATTTCATCTGCAACTATGCCGAGATCACTAAAGGATTTATGCGGTTACTACAAAAGAACATCCCTTTCATCTGGGATGACACTGCCCAACAGTCATTTGACGCTCTCAAGAATGCTTTGACCCACGCACCTTTGTTACATCCCCCCGAATATACAAAGGATTATATCCTTTACTTGGCCACTTCTACTTCCACCATTGCGATGGTGTTAGTCCAAGAAGACCCCAACGACGAAGAACATGTGATTTATTATTTGAGCAAGATTTTATCTTGACACGAACTCAGATATTCGCATGTTGAGAAACTGGCTCTGGTAGCCGTCATTGCTGTCCAGAGGTTCCGCCACTACATCTTATTACGCACCACCACAATAATCGAAGAATCCAACCCTATGTACCACGTCTTGACATGCCAAGTACTTGGGGGAAAATATTCAAAACGGATCATTATTCTTCAAGAATTTGATCTTGAGTTTGCGAAGGCCAAAGCCAAAAAATCCCTGGTGTTTGTTGAGCTCATCTATGCTCTCCCTCGTGCCAATGAAAACATTGAACCTAGAGATTCTCTCCCTGATGAATCTATCTTCCTCATCAACACCTCTAACCCTTGGTACAAAGACATTCTCCTCTACCTTCAAACCCAACATTTTCAGCCCAACATCTCTTGCAAAGAGCGTCGATGCATTCGTCACCACTCTCGCCATTATCTCATCCTCAGCGAGACTTTGTATCACCGTGGTATTGACACCATCCTTAAACGATGTCTCATTCACAAAGAGGCTGAACGCGTTTTGAACGATTGTCACCTTGGCGCCTGTGGCGGTCACCTTTCCTAGATGGCCACAGCCCAAAAAATCCTACGTGCCGGCTACTTTTGGCCCTCAATTTTCAAAGATTGCATCGAGGCTGTCAAAAAATGCCCACCCTGCCAAATCTTTAACAAGAAGGCACGCACCCACCCTACTGCACTGCACCCTATTATCGCCATTGGCCCCTTTGCCAATTGGGGCATCGATTTCATGCAGTGTAAGCCTACCTCAATCGGGGGGCACGGTTACATCATCGTCGTCGTCGACTACTTCACCAAATGGGATGAGGATATGCCCACCTTCCTGAATGATGTCCGTACTGCAGCTCTATTACTCTTCAACCACATCATAACTCATTTTGGTGTACCACGTGCCATTGTCACTGACCATGGTACACACTTCAAAAACCAGATGATGAGCAAGTTACATGTCAAATTGGGTTTTCTCCATGAAAACTCATCCCCCTACTACCCTCAAGTGAACGAACAAGTCGAGGCTATCAACAAAGTCCTAAAAACCATTATCCAATGCATGGTAGGGGAAAACAAGACATCGTGGCATTTACAACTGTTCTCCGCTCTCTAGGCCTATCGCACTTCTGTGAAAACTTCAACTGGATTCACTCCTTTCCAGTTGGTCTATGGCATTGAAGACGTCCTACCAATCGAGTGTGAGATTCCATCACTCAAACTGAAAGTAGAAATCCTGCCCCATACTTCTACTGAAGAAGAGCGATTCTTGTATCTATCCAAATTGGATGAAACATGTTGCGATGCTTCTCTCACCAATGAGGCACATCAGAAATGAATAGAGAGTCAAGATGACAAATCCGTCCACCCTCGGGTTTTCGCAGAAGGAGACTTAGTCCTTGTTTACGACCAAGCTCACGATAAATTGGGGACAGGAAAGTTAGAACCTATGTGGAACAGTCCTTACATCATGAAACATGTCCTACATAGAGGTGCCTACGAATTAGTTGATCATGATGGAATTTCCCTGGGAGAGCCCCGAAATGGGCTTTACCTGAAAAAGTACTATGCCTAGATCACCTAGCATTTGTACTTTTTACATTACTGTATTTTAGTTTGGTGTGTTTATTTATTTCACGTGCTCGAGTCTTACCTTTTCCACTCATCACTGTGCTTGTGTTTTCATGCGCAGATGACATCTTCCTTTCCTATCTTTTTTGGGTTCGTGGATGGTGCTAGCCAACATACCTGAAACATTGCTTCGGCAACATGGGTTATTTACCAGTTTGACGATGTGGTGAGTTCAGGAGGTATCTGCTTAGGACCAGCAACCAACAATATGGAAGAATATCACGTTTTCATTGGACTATTGACCCAAGCCTCCTCCCTAGGTATCTTTCGTATCATCGTGTACTTAGACTCCCAACTCGTGGTTTATCAACTCAACCGTATCTACGCCATCCGTAATCCTATCTTGCTACGTCTACACTTACAAGTTTGCCGTCTTGAACGAATGTTCGATTACATTGAATATAGACACATTCCAAGAGAACTTAACAGTGTTTCAGATTCATTAGCTAATTATATCATGGATCGGTATCTTGCCCACATATAAGATTTAAGGAAAGAAAAACTGTACATTACATGTAAATTAAAACACATCAAAGGCATCATCATGTACAAATCATTGGCACTATAAAAAACTCAAAACTGTATATATATATATATATATATATGGCGTGACTGAAATGTTTGTATTACATCAAAAATTATGTAGAAGAGAAAAATATTGGATCTTTCCACCCATACAACGTCGCCTGACAAGGCATACAAAAATATGATCACTGGAGAGGCTCTAATCTCCCCGCACTACATTGTGCTGCGAGTAACAATCACCGCATGCACTATGCGCCTCAATAGAGAATTGATATTCTCTGGTACTCCCATAGTGTGCCTCTGTAGATATAAAGGCACTTCCCCCCTCCACAGAGGAGGGATGGCCATCGAAAGGCCTTGGAGGTTTCTCTCAACCTCTCAGAGACCCATCACTGGTACTGCCAGATCTGCTGCAACCGGTATGCCCCCGCGACGTCCTGGTGTCGGTACATCAGCCAGATGCACTATTCCCTTGTTTGCATGTTGGAAACAATACATCTGTTAAAACTCTTTTACATACCCAAAAAATATATATATATACATTAAAAAATCAAAAAACAAAAACTAGACAAGGTGTGGCTCAATCTCTTACCTGACACATCCCAGTTTTCCCCTGCGGGCAAAATCAAATCCATGCTCCCGCGGAAATCTACCTCAGCATAGGGGAAGTCCTCTATCCAGAGATACTGCCATCTCAGCCAGGCAAAGAAATCGCTAGTAAAATGGAACTCTGACTCCGATACTATCCTTGGAGACAGACTAGTCCACCTCTCCATCCTCGGTTCATCCACTGGTCGCACCGCCAGTGCTATCTGAGGCTGCATCTGTGGGATGTGCTCTAGAAAAAATGAGACCAAAAATGAGCCATAACCAAACTGCTTCTGTCCAGTCCTGCACCGTGAAATCTGTTCCTTCACATTTCGAAGGAACCCTGCACTCCAGTTGAGCAGTGTTGGTTCCAAACACTGAACACCGTAAGCCACCTGTTATCTTGATGCCAGATGTGCGCTTGTACTGCTGGTCACACTCATGATAGAAAATAGTATAGACCGGAGGGGCAACTCTCGAGTATCCTTGATAGGGATTCTACCCCCTACCAGTCTTACTCCCGGGATACAGTGGCGTGCCAGATACACGTCCACTTGCTCGGGTAGCACCCTATGCCCAATAAAAGATATGGGGACCCCTCTTTTCGAGAGGCCAGTCAAAAAATACATGTCTTCTAACTCAATGGTTAAATGCTGTGTGCCAATTCGGAATCCTTATTTTGCAACATCCCATAGGCCAATCATATGTTCGAGTATTAAAATCTCTTTCTTCATCTTTTGCAACTTGAAGAATTTTAGAAAACCACAAGCTCGCAAGGCAACCCGTGTACGAGGACTCCGCAAGGCGGCTAAGTCATCCATCTCATGTTCTCTTTTCTTCCATTCAATCATGGTTGCCAAAGTTACCTACAAAACAAAAAAATAAAGAAACTCATTATTTCCACGTTTTGGCAATTTTGGCAATTTTCAAAAGCAATTTAAAACATGAAATAAGATTTCCACATCATTTAAAAGTAACCACACACTCTTTATAACCACCACACCCTCTCTTAAGCATTTAACATTCATCAAACAATGATAAAAACGTTTAAAAAGATCAAAACGATTTTATGGCTGCATGGGCGTGCGTGGGGGTTTTCTCATGGATTCCTTGCTAAACAACGACCTATCTAATTGACTACTATGGCATTGGCATATTATCCATCCTTTCCTAGAACATTTTTTCAAAACGAATCCCCTTTTTCCATTGATTTTCAAAGAGGCTGATTTGGTTCTAATTGGGGCAACTTAGGGCTTCATATTTTAAAATAAATGATGCTATGAAAATGAATACTAAACCATGTAATTGAAAGAAGAAGAGATGGACATCTACCTGGTCCAAACGGTAAGTGAAACAGTGAACCGTAGCTCTGACAACGAACAAAACAAGATCCACTTCCAAATGAGATTCTCCACTACTCCACAATCCTTGTGCAAAATGAAATGGTAAATGAATTTTCATTGTGTTGTTATTTATAAGTTTTCATTTTTTCATAAGGTATAGTCATTTTTGGGTTTCTCTAATGGCATAATGGCTTCAATAAACCCCTGGTTGGTAGTTCTGCAATCGCAGGTTTCCTGGCAGTCCTGATGGATCATTCACCTTGTCACACTTATAAGCATAGTCTTAGTTTGTTCTCGAGCTCGAAAATATGAGAACGTAACCGGGTAAAATTTTATCTCTTTTTCGGACCCGTATGGATACGAAAACACGAAAAATGAACCCCCCTAGAGTCTCCTTTAAACCCTTTTTAGACTCTCTAAATATGAAAAGATTGTCGAGTGACCTTACTTCCTTTCACACTCGTTAAAAGGTCAGAAAGGGCATCTTTTGAGCGATAGTTTACCCCTTTTTCGGTCTCGTTGGACTACTGTACGAAAAAGGAATTGAGAGAGTTCTCTTTTAAGTGTTTTTCCAAACTCTATAATCCCGAAAAACCTTCGAGTTTTCTGTCTTTGGACTCGTTAAAGCACACATTGACAGACCCATATGGGACTGAACCCTTACTTCTTCCGGTTTGTTAAACTAAGCAAGAGGAACTTACCAAAGGTGAGTTATATCGAGCATGTGTTATCCTCCTCGAGCTCATTAAATCAAAAAGAGGTACTCATCCATCTGTATGGGGGAAAAATTGAAAGGAGCAAGCCAAGCAGTCTCTTGAGAACATGATCCAACACTTCTTAGAGTCGCCCTTGAACACGACACTTTTTCATTTGCATACATCATAATCTGCTAAACCTCTGCACGGAGCCAATCCTTTGAGTTCCTTTCACTCCTTTGGGTCACCCGACACAAGTCATCGTATCCACTGCATAAGTGTTGGTCCATGTCATGTTTTGTTGTTGTGTCTCAGTGTTCAAGGGAAGTATCTGCCTCAAGAGTTAGTCATCCCAAATATCTTGCCTCAAAACCAATTTCAGTCCATGTCCTTTTGATATACCAATTACATCTCTTTGTCCGTTTCATGTCTTTGATGGGGGATACATGAAGGCCCTCCCTCGACGAGTCTATTCCTGTCGACTTCAACGCATTATCCGGGAATTAGACTTAGAAACTAGTTAGTACTTTGGGATCTGCATGCCTCAATGGCAGGCCTCCTCACATTCGACAACAGGTTTACATCATTGACCCCTGATCGAATGATTCCACGGATGTTCGACCTCAGCTCATCTATTCACATTTGCTGGAATGTACTAGGGTACCTTGGGAATCATTGGCATTAATGGTGATCTCCTTCGCACTTGTTAATGGTTTACATCATTGACCGATAATCAAGTGGTTTCTGCTATGTTCGACATCAAGACATCTATTCACATGGTTGGAATCGTACCGTGTTGAGATTGGTAAGAAGACCCTGGGTCAAGTGACCACTTTGATATGCTTTGCCCAGGCTGCGAAGGAGTTTCTATTGGACAAAGAACACATACACTGTTACATAGATCCACTTTGTATTGGTTGTGGCTATGTCTTATCATCTCGTAGATCCACTGTGTATTCTTCATGGCTACGATTAGTCTGAGTCATCAAAGTATAGATCCACATTGTATCTTCGGTGGCTATACCTTTTCATCAATACAATTATGGATCCGCAGTGTATTTTATGGCAGCCATATCTTGCAAGCCTTGATCACCCAAGCATAGGTATGCCTACCTTGGGTTTTGAAACATGTCATGATATTTGTTGGATGTTTGTGTGTAGCTTCCGTTAGGTTCTCCAAGTCTATACCCTTGCTTGAACGTCTACAAAGTATTTCAGTTATCAGTTCGCATCTTCTAACTTCATACTTTGGAGGGCATTCTGTTACACGTCAAAATTACTCAACTGGATAAGTGTCGCATGTTCCTCTCAACTGTCGTAAGTGTCACATCTTCCTTACAACTTTCGAAAGTGTCGCAAGTTGGTCACAAGTGTCACAAATGATGTTCGATCATATTGCCATGCTGACGACACTAAGGAGGCACTTAAAACATCTCATGTACTTGATTTGGAGAAGAAGAATTGATTAACTTAAGTCAAAGAACTCTTAACACCTGAGAAGAGATTTCAATCAAAGGTTCTAGGGGTGAGCGCTCCCCTATATCAGTCTTAGGAGCACTAGCGCTCCCCTATAAGGATTTAGGAGTGTTATAACGCTCTCCTACCATTCTGAAGGAGCGCTATCCACCTTTGGAGAGCTGGCGCTTCCCTCAAGCTTCTCAGGGAGCGCTACAATGCTCTGATGCCCCTTTTGCAGGAGCACTGCCTAATCTGAGGTAGTTGTTGGCCCATTGAGGAGAATAAGGGGAGAATCTTTCAAGATTAGAAGGAAGTTTCATTCAAATTCTTGGTTTCATCAAGAGATCCCTGATCTAAGGAGAAGGTTCCTCAACTTGTTCTAAAGATAACTCAAGAGGTTAAGCTCCTCTTAACCGATATAAGCAAGCTCTATGATGGTGAAAAGGAAGAAAGAATTGCTAGCATGAAACCTATGATCTCATAGGAAACACACAGTTAGCCAAAGGAGAGTGATCGGTGAAGCTGTTGTTATCGAGGTTGTGGATCTTTCAGGCAAGGGTTAGACGAAGGGGACTTGACGAAGCTGTCGCATTTGCATCTACGATTGTAAGTACTGTTGTCGTTATTCTCATTAATATGACACGCTTGGCCTGTTTCTTTCTAGTTTGTGTCTGATGTTGCATAAAATTATCATTGATATATAGATCTGTTTTCAAGCTAATATCAATAGAGTAGGAAGTGGTCATATCTTGTTTGTCTAAAGAACTCAGCGAGGAGAAAAAGATCGGAGTGCAACTCGGAGCGTGCAGGGACAAACGTCGATAAAGAGGTACTTTTGTTATTCTTCCTTCTTATGTGTTAGTTTAGATAGATTTGAAAGGAAGTCAGTGTCCACGTTAAGCATTTTCTGTCTTAGAGTTAAGGTCAAGCTCTTTGAGGCAATCTACCTGTCCGTAGGGAGATTTTCCTACAACAGTTATCACTTACCAAAGACATATTTGACTTGAATTTGTGTGCTTTGATAATGAAATAATTCCCATTATTGATCATGTGGTATTGGTTTTATCTACTCATGAAAATTACATCCCTCACATACATGTAGGTGCTTCTAAACACTATGCCACACACATCAATGGGTGCTACATCTAACTCCACTTCATCAATAAAATCTACACTTATAGAAAATTTTATCTTACATTGTTTTCTGACCTTGAGCTCTACATCCATGTTTAGCCATCCTAGTGGATATGTGATAGGATGATCTTGAACTTCAAACCCAAGCTTGTTGACCAAATCAATTGCTATCAAGTTGTCCTATGAACCAAAAATGAGTAGATCATCTACCTTTATAATTTTTACCTAGATCCTAATATGGAATATTTTTATCATCTCCTTCTATTTCTTTTGATGAAGGCTACTCAGATTCACCTCCTTCTGAAATGAAGTGTAGAAAATATTCTCATCCACATCCTAGTTGTTCTCTATCAAGTTTTGAATCCATGGCTAGATGATTATTATTCATGGTATCCTTCTTATGGTTCTTTGGATTCAGGTCTGGATGTAGCTTAAAAAACTTATCTCTAGTGTGACCATGCATATTATAATGGTTGCAATGAATATTGGATCCTTTCACTGATGTGTAGTAGTTGTTGATTCTTATATTTTCCTTCCCACTTCTTCTTCCCCTCCTTAGAATCATATTGGTGGTATTTTTGTTTAGAACCACTTGTATGTTCTTTCTTATGGCCTATGTTCTCCAGATAATGTGCTTGTACATAAGTATCGTCAATGGTCCTTGGTTTGAAGAGAATCACTTACTTTACAAATGATTCTATAGGCCCCCTAAATACTTGAGTAGCATGTCTACGTTCTTGGGAGAGATACTCGACAAGATCACCATTTACTTGAACTTAATGGTGTAGTCTTGCACATTTTTCCCTTTCCTCAGCATGAAGTGATTCCATTAGATCCATTAGTTCTCTAAATACCCAATATGGTAAAAATAGGGCTTGATAAGGGTTTTGAATACCTCCCACTCAGTTACTAGTGGATTACTCTCCAACCTAAGTTTCTTTGTGTGGATTTCCTACTAGGTTAGAGCATGGAATTCTAGTTTCAATCAGAAAAATGGAATTTTCTACTCTTCATCTATATTATGAACACTGAAATACATTTCTAATTATTGAAACCAATTATTCAACTTAACAACATCGATCTCACCTTGGTATTTCTTGATTTCCACTTTCTCTTACATTTTAAATAGAGGTTGTGAAGGAGTGATGGTACTAGAACTTGGCTTCTCCTTATTGATCTCTTTTTTCGATTCCTTTTATGGGTCTTCACTATCTCCTAGTTTCTCATCCAGTATAAATTCCAAGTTAGATACACCAACCTCCCTAGAAGATCCAAACTTGTTAACTAGATATGGATAAAATCATTTTATTCTATAGAATTTGAGAGAATCACTTTTAGAAAAAATGGAAATTGGAGAATCATTTTATGGAAAAAAACATGGAAAATTATCCCATGGATGAAATTTAGCCCCTAAAATTTCCCCTACCCCTTTCTCTTCCTAGCAACCCAGTATTTAACATAGCCTCATAGCCATCTAGGGTTACCATTTTTTCATTCCTTAACACTCAATTGGTGCTAGGTTTTGGAGCTTCTAGAATATTTTTGAAAGTCCACATGTGGCTAGCCCCACATGTGTGAGGAATGGGGGATGACATGGCATCCAGTTAGTACCATGTTCATCATCAAGTTATTTCCAGTTGCAGGAGGAATAACTTCCACATATGATATTTGGTTAGGGTGATTTTAACACCATTGGAAAGGTATCAGTGTGCATATTAACATCAAGGGTCTGGAAGCTATTCTTGAATTGTTTTGACCCAAAAAGGTGTCATTTGATGCCTCAAAATGGATTTGAAAGGTTCCAAACCCCAAATCTCCAAATTGAAACCTGCCACTAAAATGAGCCCTTCAAGCCAATTCCTCCAAGTTTTCCACCCAGAAAGTACCAAGATAGATGAAAAATTACTTAATGAGCCATTCTAGATCATACTTTCCCATTTACAAAGGATTTTGGCCACCCAAATATTTTACTAAATGAGGTGAGGAAATGTTTCCTCTACCTCCTCCCTAAAGTACCATTTTTCCTTTCCTAGAAGTTATCCTTTTAATATGATCTACCAAAGGTCTTGTTGTCCTTGTCTAGTATTTCTAGACATATTTTGAAAAACTATATCTTTTTCCAACTCTTCCTAAGATTTTGGTGTTATTTCCTCTGCGGTAGGTAGGAGTTGCTCATAAATTTCCTAATCCAATATGCAATACAAGTCATAGAATTTCAAATTTTCTACATTCACTACTCAGTAAATGCACATATATGGGGCTATACTAAGTCTGTATGTGTTATCACCCACCTTATCAAATACCTTAAAATGGAGATACCATAGAGACTTGATATTCTTACCAATACCCTATGGCCTTTCCTTGTCCAACTACAACCAAAATCTATCTCCCACCTGGAATGTCATATTAATTTTGTGTTGATCGTGTTGGTCCTTTTATCTTTTATGTGACTTATTTATTGTCTCTTATACTTGCAAATAGATCTTACTAATATTTCTAAAAAAAATATCTACTCTCAATGCTTCTACTGTGATGTCTTCCCTTACTCCTCCTTGTTGTCCATATACAAAATCTAAGGGAAAAGGTTGAAAATACCCCAAGCACATTTTGAAAGGGGATTTATTAGTAGAAGTATGAAATACTATATTATAAGAGTGTTGAATATAGATTTTTTTTATCCCAGGTCCTTGGATGCTTTTGATTGTAAGCCCTCAAAAGTTGAACCAAATTCCTATTGAGTACTTCTATCTAACCAAGTGTCTATGGATGGAAAGTTATAGATCTCTTCAAATTGTTTTCCTTCTTCTTCAAAAATTTATATCAAAAATACTTTGATAAATGTGGTATCCATGTTTGATATGATGCTCCTTTGTATCTTGAAGTGCACCTAGACTTATTCAAAGAATATTTTTATTACTTCCTATCATTTTTTTTTATTTTCACAAAGAACAAGAATGCACATCTTGTTGAACTTGTCAATTACCAGAAGAAGATAGTCATGTCCCTTCCTCGTTGTTGAAAAACCACCCACAAAATCCATGGAAATTCTTTCCCAGGGTCAAGTGCATCCAAGCAAGGGATGGTATAAACCTTTTTTTCTTAATATTGGGCTTGATAGTACAACAAAGTATGCATCCTCTAATATACCGATCTACCTCTTCTTTCATTTTGGGACAATACACATACCTTTGTAAGTTGTCAGTTGTCTTCCCAACAACAAAATGTCCTACTACCTTGGAGGTGCGAGCCTCTTTTATAAGATGCAAAATTTCACATTTAGGAACATAAAGATTATCTATATTGTAGAAAAACCCATTCTATAAATGATATTCATTCTTACTGACACCTTATTCTACAACAATTTTCCCCTATAATTATTGAAACACATTTTTTAAGTCCCTGTATTATATGTATGCCTATTTGTATGAATCACGAGTAAAATGTCCCATGTGGATAAGAGTTCTCAAAGAAATAATATTGGATGTGGGTGGTATTGAAAACATGTATGCCAACTTATTAGTGTTATCCTTCTTATATTTTATAGCAAGAAGAAAATGTTGCAAAAACACCATCCACTTGTAACGTCTAGTTTGTTGAAGCTTAGTCTAGGGCTGCAAATACTACAGTGGATGGTGATAAATATGTATAACAATTTCCTTTCCCATTAGATAATTATTCCACTTCATAATAGTTGGAACAGGGCCATACAATTCCTTGTCATACATAGGGTAGTTCAAGACTTCCCCATGAAACATTTTACAATGATATCAGGTTGGATTACCTCAATGCGTCAATACAACTCTCATAGAATATTCATTTGCATCTATATCCACTTTGAAAGGATGTTATGACCCAAGGGGGGGGGCATATATATGGATAAATGTATATGATATGACCCCAAGGGGGGGAATATATGGGCCTAAATGTACATGTAATGTGTAAATACATAGGTAATAGGGTCAACGTAGTGATAAAGGGGCCTCATGTGCAAGTGTGAATAACTACATATAAGAGATCATGTATTCATTTTTGGGATGTGAATTGGGAAGTATGAAAGGTATTTGGTTATTTGGAGGGGGTTCCCCTATTATTTAAGGAGTTATTGTGTAACTTATCTATCTTGGAGTTGTGATCCACGTTGAAATTCTGTAAATGGTGCGTAATTCTATAATTTTATGATATTTTGAGTATTTGGATCATAACATTTGGTATCAGAGCTCAAGGTCCTGGGGTTTCACTTCTACATATGAGACACCTTGGAAGTTTCACTATAAATTTGTTTATACAACATTTCAGAAGGAACCCCTTGAAATGTATTTAGTATAAAGATCATGGTACGTTGGGTTCAAATTTCATCTCTTGAGGCCTTATAATTTTGGAGATATATCCTCTGTAAGACAGGGCTATGGAATCATCTTGAATTTAGTCATCGCAGAATTTTCTCTATAAATATCTTTATTTAACATTTCAGACCCAAAATTCTAGATTTTCTTCATAGAAATTATCCAGGTATCTTTGATAGAAATTTCATCTTTTGGATCATCTTACATTTGTAGATACACCCTGTGGAAGATAGGGTATCTGAATAGTCCTATTGACTAGTCTCAAGAAGGTGTTCTAGGTAAAACAATCATAAAATTTTCCTCGAGTATCCAAATTGAGTGCGACCAGCTGAATTGGATAGTGGACAGTCAATAGTATTTTTGGTACAATTTTCAGAATTTTATATCAATCATTTTGTGCGAGGCACTCTGTACAAGTGAGATCTCCTGGAAAGACCAAAAGTTAGCAAGGTGTGGGGAAGTTACCATAACTTCCACTTGGCACATCCAATTTTGGTCATACCTGTGGAATTACAGAGAATAAATTTCAGAGTAATACAGGTCGAAATTTCAGACTAAGAAGGGATGAAATTGCAAAGATACATCAAAAGTAAGGTCGGCCAGGAGGATAGGCTCCAAATCAAGGGTTTAAAAGTATGTTCACTTAAAACTATCATAACTTTTTATTGGAATGTCCGATTGATATGATTCAAAATATATTGGAAACATAACACATAGAAGAGAATATTGGGACAAGTCATAAAACTATTTGAGATATTTATCCTTAACATATTGTGGTTTTTATTTGAGGGTTGGGATTATACCTCAATTAAGAATCAATGGAAATACCTGAATTTACAAGAGATGAAGATAAAGATGAAATCAATCCCATGGAATGGTTGAGGTTAGTAAAAGAATATGATATGAATCCTAGGAAAAAAAGATATCTATATATTATTATGAAGCTTGGAAGTGGTGCATGAGTGTTGATCAAAATACTAGATGGCACTACATATGGGAAGAATTTGAAAACTTCTTCTCAGATAAATGGATTAGGGATACAAAAATGGAGGAAATGTATATAATTCAAGATGAATTAAAAGAAGCAAGGGAAGATATTAAGAAGAAGAGTGAGGAGCTATCTAAGATAATATCCCTTAATGAATCACTCATTAAGGATGTTAAGAACCTAAAGAAAGAAAATACTAGCAAAGGCAAGTGGGAAAAAGATAAATCAAGAGAAGATTTGAAAAAGAAAGATGAAGAGATATGTTGATTACTAAGCCATAATAAAAAACTATTGGATGAGGTTAAGAGATTGAAAGAAGAAAAGAAGAATTGTCAAAATAAATAAGAAAGAAGAATATTGGATGAATAATCTACCAAAAGACTGCAAGAGGAAATTTGCAAGAAGGTTGACGAATCCTTAAACACGGATGAGGTAAAGTCATAAATGCAAGCCAAAATTGAAGAAGGATGTCATAATTTGTTAGATGGGATCACATTGTAGCTTCAAAAGGAGAAAGAAAACAACATTCAATAAGGTCAACAGAAGATACTTGAAGAAGTTGAACTCCATCTAGAGGATGTACATGCAAAATATAATGGTATTATCTCAAAGGCTAGAGTAATCAAATACCAAGAAAAGATGATCGAGGATTCCATTATCGCTGAAAAGAAGATAGATGAAATGCATGTGCATAGTGAAGGAAGACCATCAAATGTGAAACCGTGTCGACACCCTCATTACCAAGAAACATTTCAAGGAAGACAAGAAGGATGATATCAAGATTATGAAGGAAGAAGATGGAATATGCGTCAATATTCATGGAACAAGGCATAACCAAACTACTCTTCAACAAGCTATTATCAAAGACCAACAACGACTACAAATTGGAGAAGCTTCAACAAAAATACATGGAATCAAAGGAAAGGAAATTATTCAACAACTAGACACCAAGGCTTAAGACCGAAAATAATTGATTTTGGATGGATAGATAATCAACAATGGAATGAAGAAAGAAGGAACATAAGAAAGTCACATTACTTGGTTTCATCACATGTGAAGCCTTTAAAGAAAAGCTTTGAGGACAATGATTTTTTAAGGAGGGTACTATGTTATGACCCAAGGGGGTGCATATATATGGCTAAATGTATATGATATGACCCCAAGGGGGGGACTATATGGGCCTAATTGTACATGTAATGTGTAAATACATATGTAATAGGGTTGGCCTAGTGATAAAGGGGCCTCATGTGCAAGTGTGAATAGTTATATATAAGAGATAATTTATTCATTATTGGGAGGTGAATTGGGAAGTATGAAAGGTATTTGGTTATTTGGAGGGGGTTCCCCTATTATTTAAGGAGTTATTGTGTAACTTATCTATCTTGGATTTTTGCTCCACGTTAAAATTCTGTACATGGTGTGTACTTTTGTAATTTTATGATATTTTGAGTATTTGGATCATAACAAAGGATTATGCAAGTTAGAAAATGCAAGGACTGGTGCTTCATTGATCTTTCGTTTTATCTCTTTGAAATATTTTCATTAATTATTTCTCCATTGGAAACTATTAACATTGGATATTATATTACCATTGCATATTATAGCATGGATTGGTTCAAATGCTCTTGAAAAAAATTATATGAACTTTCATAGATACCCCAACAAAGATCCTAAAATTTGGTGACATTAGTTGGAACTTACCACTCGAGGATGGCCTCCATATTCATGAGATATATCTTGAGTTTCCCTCAACCAATAATATTAAACAACAACTCTAAGAAAACTCACATTACTTCTTAATGTTATCCACCAACTATTTTTTTTTTAGAGTCTTTAACACCTGCATGAGATGTGAGATGTGTTTTTCCTAGGTAGTCCTATAAACCAATATGTCATCCAGATACACTATTACAAATGAATATAAAAGGGATGTGATACATCATTCATTGATCACATAAATGTATTGGGTGCATTACATAAACCAAAAGGAATGACCAACCATTCATACAAACCTTTACTTGTCTTGCAGGTGGTCTTCTAGGTGTCTTCTTCTTTAATACGTACCTGGTGGTATCCCAATTTGAGATCCAACTTGGTGAAGTACTTGAAATATGAAATTGGTCTAATAAATCATTGATCCTAGGAAGAGGGTACCATTCGTGAGTGTGATATTTTAAAAATATTTCTAGTCAATACACATTTAGTAAGTCCCATCCTTATTGGGTACTATGATAATGGGTGAAACATAGGGTGAGGTGCTTGGTCGAATTACTCTCTATGACCATAGTTTTTGCAATTGTTTCTACAACTGTACCTCATGCTCCAATTACTTCTTAGGTGGTAACCCTTTATGATCATAGAACACTCCTTTATACACCTTCAAAACCTCCTCCAAATATCATTTTCTTCTTCAATCTTACCAACTCATCACCCAACTAATTCTCTCTTAAGTAATATTAGTTCTTACTACAACTGATCAACTTTTTGGCATGGAAAGAACTTACTAGCGATATCTTTGGAGTTTAATCTATGTGCATTAATGATGGAATAATTCACATTCTTGATTAGTCGGTATTGATTTTCTCTCTTCATGAATATTGCATCCTCATATATATGTAGGGACTTCCAAACACTACACCACACACATCAATGGGTGCTACATATAGCTCCACTTCATCAATAAAATATGTACTTATAGAAAATTTGATATTACATGGTTTTGTGACCTTGAGCTCTGCATCCTAATTTACCCATCCTAATGGATATGGGATAAGATGACCATGAAATTGGAACCCAAGTTTGTTCATCATCTTGGCTACTATGAGGTTTTTCTATGAACCAAAATCTAATGGAGCATATAGCTTGTTCATTTTGACCTAGACCTTAATATGGAAGATTGTTTTCATCTCCTTCTCTTCCTTATGATGAAGGATACTCAAATTCACCTCCTTTCACATTGAAGTGTAGACAATATTCTCATCCAAATTGAGATTTTCTATAGCAAGTTGCTTGAATCAATGGCTAGTAGGTTATTCTTCTTGACATCCTTCTTATGGTTCTTTGGATTCAGTTCTAGATGTAGCTTCTAACACTTATCCTTAGTGTGACCATCAATATAACAATTTTTATTGTAGTTGTTGTGATCCTTGCACTAGTGTGTAGTATCTATCTGATCTGGATTTTATGAGAAGAACGAAATGACTACAGATTATTACCAGATGCTTAACATAGAATAACAGAGATACAATAAAACTGGTTTTCTATTCAATAAGGAAATAGGTTGAAACTATAAAATGCAGCAGAAAACAAGCTTGTTGGAATGGTGGCAGCTTATCTCTAAGAAGAGATGTGACGGTTGTGCTCATTCGCAAGAAGATGATTACAATTAGGCTCTCAAGGCATTTTTACAATAAACAGGAGTTTCAAAAACCCTAAACATCCAAAAACCTTACCCTAGGAGATGAAGCGCCAAAAGTCATGTGGGCCCCGTTTGGGTAAGTCAGTACATCAACTTCTTGGGGTCGTAACTTTTGCATACGATCTTTGTTTTAGCCATATAATATCCCATTGGAAAGATCTTCCGAGGAATACAAAATTTGCACAAAATTTCATGATAAAATTTTGCAACTGCAACATACCCCAAAATGCGTCGTTTAGGGCCTCAAAATGGCTCCGGAAGTTCTGGACCGAAAAAACAGCTAAAAATAGTAAATTATCAAAATTGCTAGAAAGTTGTTTTGAGTCAGCTGGAAAAGGTGGGTGTCCACTGATATAAACCTAGATCAATCCTCCATCCTTAGGAAGCAATGGTCTCCATTGCGTTGAGTTTCCCCATCAGATGAGGAAATTTCTGTTGAATTTGGCCCCGGGTGAGCCACTTGCCTTGGTGCAGGAGCTGCCCTGCTTTGACGACTCAATAAAGCTAGATCCTTTGTTGTCGAGTGATATTGATCTGTGTGTCCACAATCTGATCACTAGATTCCTATTGTATGCAGTCGGGGTTGAGATCTAGTGGTGTCATTTGTTCTGCTACGTCTGAGGTGTCCAATAATGGTGGGAAATAAGGTTGAAGGAGGTCCACGTTGAACACTAGGTGCAGGCCAAAGAAAGGAGGAATATTGAGCACAAAAGCATTATCCCCCACAACATTGGTGATGGTGTATGACCCATAATGGAGTGGGCGAAGCTTTCGATGGGGTCTTGTAAGGTGTTCTTTCTGAAAGTGCAACCAAACTTTGTCTCCCACCTTAAACTTATGTGGAACCCGATGTTGATCATGGCGCTACTTGTACTTGTCATTGGACTTATGTAGGATATCCTAAACCTGTTGGCAGATGTGATGGATCCTCTCAATGAACCGGGTTTCTTTGTTAGCCTTAGTTGGAGTAGGAGAGGAGTCAGTCAAGGTGACCACAAGGGGAAGTGAAACATATATTGGAATCCAATGGTTGGAATCCAATGGTTGAGCTATGCATGGCTCAGTTGTAGCTATGATGGACATAGGGAAGACTCTCATCCCATGTGCGAGGGTGCTTGGAATTATACATGCTCAGGATATGCACGATCATTCAGTTTACGACCTTGGTTTGGCCATCTGTCTCGGGGTGGAAGGCCATGGATTTGGTGAGCTTGTTGTCCAGCAGTGACCAGAGGCTCTACCAAAATGTGTTGAGAAATCAACTGTCCTGATCTGAGAAAATGGTTTGTGGGATTCCAAAATGTACCCAGACTCATTCAAAGAAGAGCTTGGCAATGACTTCTATTGTGATGCTCTTCTTCCAAGCAACCAAAATTGCCATATTAGAAAAGCGATCAACAACCACAAAAATAAAGTCATTTCCCCACTTGGTGGATGGGAGGCCCGACATGTAGTCCATTTTGATGGATTCCCATGGGCCTGTTAGGAGTAGGGAGAGGGGTTACATGCCCTATTTCTTAGTGATTGGTTTGGCAATAGCGCAGGTAGTGCAAGACCTAATATACTTGTTGACCTCATGTCGAAGTTTCAGCCAGTAGAAATGTTTTTGTAGCATCGCCACTGTCTTTTCGACATCAAAGTGTACTACCACAAAAATGTAGTAGGATTCCTAGATAATCTTCACTCGCTCACTTGATGGAACACATATATGGCCCAGACGACACAACAACCCATCCTGAAGATGGAAATTATCGACAACTCCCTTTACACCCAACATTTGGTAGGTGGTGGTGAAGTCCAGGTCTGTCTCATAGATTTGTGGCCATCCAGAGGTCTCATGGTCATAGGAGTCTAGCATTGTGGTGAGTGTCGTGACTGGTGGTCTACTAAGGCAATCAGCGACGTGGTTGGTGCTTCCTATTTTGTACTTGATGTTGAGGTGGAATTGCTGCAAGTATGTAGACCAATTTTGATGGTGGTCATTCTACAATTTTCCTTGTGTCTGCATGAACTATAGTGGCTTATGATTAGTGTGGATGACTGTCTCCCTCCCAAGAATGTAATGTCTCCACTGGTGGTAGGATTGCACAATGGAGTACATTTATTTGTCATAAGTAGGGTACTTACAGACAACATCTGATAGTGTCACACTATGATAAGCCATGGGTGGCCGTGTTGCATGAGAACGACATCCACAACATAGTCTGAAGAATTAGTCTCAATCTCAAAGGGTTGCTGCAGGTCTGTTAGTGAAAGTACTAAGTTTGAGCACAAGCATTGCTTCAAATCATCGAACACTTTTTTTTTTGGTCGAACCCACGTAAATTTCTCCTTACCACCACCCCTGGTTATTTGGCTCAGGGCCCATGCAATATGGGAGAATCCAAACACAAACCTGTGGTAGAAATTGGCAAGGCCCAAGAAGATCCAAAGCTCAGTGAGTGTGGTTGGGGCTAGCCAGTCACGGATGACTTGGATCTTGGCTGGATCCACATGTATGCCATATTGATCAGATGTAGCCTAGGTAATGGACCCTATCCATGCCAAAGAAGAATTTTACCAAGTTGGCATATAGCTTGTGTTGTTGCAGGGTGTGCAGAACTTGTTGAATATTCTGCAAGTGTTTGGCCCAAGTCTTGCTGTAAATGAGAATGTCATCCAGATACACCACTAAAAAAGTATTGGTGAATTGTCGCAGGATATCATCCATCATCATCATGAAAGTGGTTGGAGCATTTGTCAGACCAAAGGGCATGACCAACCATTCAAAAAGGCCTTCCTTTGACTTGAAGGCGGTCTTCCATACATCTATCTGTTCTATCGGGACCCGGTGGTAGCCAGAATTCAGATCAATCTTACTGAAGTATTTGGCCCCCATGATTCGATCAAGGAGGTCGTTGATTCCGAGAATCGGGTACTGGTTTCTGACTGTGATTTTATTCAGAGCCCGATAATCAATGAAAATTCATCAGGTTCCATCTTTCTTCTGTACCAGGATGATTGGGCTCCTACAAGGTGATGAGCTGGGACAGATGTGCCCCTTTTGGAACAATTCTTGGATTTGTCACTTGATCTCCTCATTCTATAGTAGATAACAACGATAGACTGACCCATTGGGAAGCTATGCGGTAGGGGTCAGATCGATGGGGTGCTTGACCTGGCAGTGCAGAGGTACCCCGGTAGATGAGGAAAAGATATCTGAGTATTATTCCACAACCTTATCTACTTGCTTTTGTTGTGTGTAGAGGTCATCCATAGAGACCCTAGATGTGGTTGTGATTTTTCTCTCATTTTGAGAGTGAATCATGAAGAAGACAAAATTCCCCGTCTGAGAGATGACCTTCTTCCATTTCTTAGCAGAGATCAAGGAAATAACACTAGGTGGGACAGCCTCAGGTATCCTGTACAATTTCCTATTCAAAGTAATAATAACACTACGAGGCCTAGACTCATATACAACATGATGTTTCCATAAATTAGGTTGGCCCAAAATAAAATCATGAACTTTGAGAGGAGAAACATCAAACAATAACTCATCTTTGAAGGGCTTGATGTCGTAAAACAGTCGACACTGTTGGCTGACCTGGAGATCACTTTCTTGGCGGAGCCATCCAATGGTGTGGGGTTGTGGGTGTGGCCTTGTCAGCAAGGCCAACTGCTTGACGATCTCTATTGAGATGAGGTTCTTCTGCTACCACTTTCAATGATGAAGTGCAGCAGGGTGCCTTTTACCGACATCTGTGAATGGAAGAGGCATTGTCCTTCTTCTTGCTCGTCTGGTTCACCATGCTAGAGATTGGTGGTAGCAACGGTGGCACTGGGTTCCATGTCAATGATCCATCTTCCCCTTTCTCGTTCTAACTCAGATTCAGAACCTGCATCTGATTCAAAGGCTTTCACTTTGGCCACCAATGTCTTCTTTGAGCGACAGTCAGCAGTGTTATGCCAAGGGCTCTTATGGAAGTTGCACCACTTCCTGGTATCTTTCTTTTTCCTTCCGGTGTCCTTATTTGCTTACTTCTTGGACTGGTTGTCCTGATACTTTCCTTATTTTCTTTGTCCTTTGTTTTGTGGGTTAGGGCTGCCCTGTCCTAGATTTTTTTGTGAGGGGTTCCCCGTCCCAAATTGTCGCGTCCTTTGTTTGAGCTTATGCTTGATTTTAACGGCATATCGGTAGGCCGCACCCAAGGATGAGATGTTCAGGAATTCCATTTTGTTCTGGATTTATCTATGTAGAGAACTGCGATACTTGAGCATCATATGTCACTTTGAATATTTGATACCCAACTTGGTGTACAAAGTATGGAAGCTATTTGTGAAATGTGGCACTGCTTGGTCTCTTTCTTGCCCCATTGTGGTCCATTTGGTATACAATTCATCATAACTTATGATAGGGTTGTATTGTTCCTTAATAGAATCCCTGAAGGATTCCTAGGTGGTTGTGATTGTAAATAATGAGGGTTCCTCTGTTTCCTTTTGTTCATAGAAATTTCCCCACCAATCTTTGACATGGGGAACGGCTTTGAGGAGCGCAAAAGTAATATTTTCTCTATTCGAGAAGTTATGGATAGAAATATAACCTTCTAGTAGATTCAACCACTTGTCTAAAACATCCGTGTCTATCTAACCTTCAAATATAGGAATATCGAAGTTTATTTGTACCTTGAAAGGGGTGGTGCCTCCGCTCGAAGAAGATGCATCACCTGTTGGTAGTTACCGAAGGATTTGCACGAAATTATCCATCATCTCGTTCCTTTGTTGCGTGAAGGTTTCCTCAATCAACAATCTGAAAGGATATCCTATCCTGTCATCTTTTTTTTCTCCTTCCATGAGAATTCCCTTGGGTGTGTTAGAGATTTTGTCCTCAAGAGAAACAAGCTCGAGACCCAAATCTTTGTACTACGACCTCGTTGGGGACATGCATTAAGACGACAAAGAGAAGACCACTCTGATACCACTGATCTGGATTTTATGAGAAGAACGAAAGGACTACAGATTATTACCAGATGCTTAACACAGAATAACAGAGATACAGTAAAACCGGTTTTCTATTCAATAAGGAAATAGGTTGAAACTATAAAATGCAGCGGAAAACAAGCTTGTTGGAATGGTGGCGGCTTATCTTTCAGAAGAGATGTGACGACTACACTCATTCACAAGAAGATGATTACAATGAGGCTCTCAAGGCCTTTTTACAAGAAATAGGAGTTTCAAAAACCCTAAACATCCAAAAACCTTACCCTAGGAGATGAACCGCCAAAAGTCATGTGGGCCCCGTTTGGGTAAGTCAGTACATCAACATCCCAGGGTCGTAACTTTTGCATACGATTTCCATTTTAGGTGTATGATAGCCCATCGGAAAGATCTATCTGAGGAATACAAAATTTGCACAAAATTTTCTAATGAAATTTTGCAACTGCAACATACCCCAAAAAGCATCGTTTAGGGCCTCAAAATGGCTTCAGAAGTTCTGGACTTGAAAAACTGCTAAAAATAGTAAATGATCAAAATTGCTAGAAAGTTGTTTTGAGTTAGTTGGAAAAGGTGGGTGGCCACCGATATCCACCTGGATCAATCCTCCATCCTTAGGAAGCAATGGTCTCCATTGCATTGAGTTCCCCATCAGATGAGGAAAGTTTTGCTGAATTTCGCCCCGAGTGAGCAACTTGCCTTGGTGCAGGAGCTGCCCTACTTTGACGACTCGATAAAAATGGATCCTTTGTTGTTGAGTGCCATTGATATTTGTGTCCACAATATAATCACTGGATGCCTTTTGTATGTAGTCGGGGTTGAGCTCTATTAGTTTCAGTTGTTCTGTTACGTTTGAGGTGTCCAATAATGGTGGGAAATAAGGTCGAAGGAGGTCCACGTTGAACACTGGGTCCAAGCGAAGGAAAGGAGGAATGTTGAGGACAAAATCATTATCCCCCATGGAATTGGTGATGGTGTACGACCCATAACAGAGTGGATGAAGTTTCTGATGGGGTCCTTCAAGGCATTCTTTCTGCAAGTGAACCCAAACTTTTTCTCCCACTTGAAACTTATGATGAAGCCGATGTTGATCATGGCGTTGCTTGTAATTGTCATTGGACTTTTGTAGGATATCCTGAACCTATTGGTTGATGTACTAGATCCTCTTAATGAACTGGGTGTCTTTGTCAACCTCAGGTGGAGCAAGAGAGGAGTCGATCGAGGTGACCGCAAGGGGAGGTGCAACATTTATGGGACCCAATGGTTGCAATCCTAACCCCACTTGAAAGGGGTTGTAGCCAGTTGAGCTATGCAGGGCTCGATTGTATCTATGCTGGACATAGGGAAGAATCTCATCCCATGTGTGAGGGTTATTGGAATTATACATGCACAGGATATCCACGATCATTCAATTTATGACCTCGGTTTGGCCATATGTCTAGGGGTGGAAGGCCGTGTATTTGGTGAGCTTGGTATCCAGTAACGACCAAAGGCTCGACCATAATGTGCTGAGAAATTGACTTTCCTGATATGAGATGATGGTTTGTGGAATTCCAAAATGTACCCAGACTCATTCAAAGAATATCTTGGTAATGGCTTCTACTGTGATGCTCTTCTTGCAAGCAACCAGAATCGTCATCTTAGAAAAGCGATCAACAACCACAAAAACGCAGTCATTTCCTTGCTTGGTGGACGGGAGGCCCAACATATAGTCCATTGAGATTGTTTCCCATGGCATGTCAAGAGTAGGAAGAGGGGTGTACAGGCCTCGTTACTTAGTGGTTGGTTTGGCAATAGCGTAGGAAGTGGAGGACCTGATATATTTGCTGACCTCTTGTCGAAGTTTCGGCCAGTAGAAATGTTTTTGTAGCATCGCCACTATCTTTTCGACATAGAGGTGTCCTACCACCTAAATGTATTGGGATTCCCATATCAGTTTCTCTCTCTCACTCGATGGAACACATATATGGCCCAGATGACACAACAACCCATCCTGAAGATGGAAATGATTGAAAACTCCCTTTGCACCCAACATTTGGTAGGTGGTGGCGAAGTCCGGTCGGTCTCATAGATTTGGGGCCATCCAGAGGTCTCATGGCCACAGGAGTCTAGCACTGTGGTGAGTGTCATGACTGGTGGTCTGCTGAGGCAATCAGTGATGCGATTGGTGCTTCCTGTTTTATACTTGATGTTGAGGTGGAATTGTTGCAAGTATGTGGATCACTTTTGATGGAAGTCATTCTACAATTTTCCTTGTGTCTGCATGAACTGCAGTGGCTTATGATCAGTGTGGATGACTGTCTCCCTCCCAAGAATGTAATGTCTCCACTGGCGTCAGGCTTTCACAATGGAGTACATTTCTTTGTTGTAAGTAGGGTACTTACGAACAACATATGATAGTGTTTCACTATGATAGGCCATGGGGTGGCCGTGTTGCATGAGAACGACACCCACAACATAGTCTGAAGCATCAGTCTCAATCTCAAAGGGCTGATGCAGGTCTGGTAGTGAAAGTACTGGGTATGAGCACAAGCGCTACTTCAAATCATCGAACTCTTGTTGTTGGGGCCGCCCCACAAAAATTTCTCCTTACCTGCACCCCTGGTTATTTGGCTCAGGGCCCATGCAATATGGTAGAATGCCAGCACAAACCTGCAGTAGAAATTTGCAAGGACCAAGAAGCTCTGAAGCTCAGTGAGTGTGGTTGGGTCTGGCCAGTTATGGATGAATTGGATCTTGGATGGATCCACATGTACGCCATGTTGATCAATGATGTATCCTAGGTAATGGACCTTGTATATGCCGAAGGATCATTTTTCCAAGTTGGTGTATAGCTTATGATATCGTAGGGTGTGCAGAACCTGCTAAATATGCTGCAAGTGTTCAGCCCAAGTCTTGTTGTAAATGAGAATTTCATCTAGATACACCACTACAAAAGTATTGGTGAATGGTTGCAATATACTGTCCATCATCCTCATGAAAGTGGCTGGAGCATTTGTGAGACCGAAGGGCATTACCAACCATTCAAAAAGTCCTGCCTTTGAATTGAAGGTGGTATTCCATACATCTGTCTGTTCTATAGAGATCTGGTGGTAGCCAGACTTCAAATCAATATTACTAAATTATTTCTCCCCCATGAGTTTGTTAAGGAGGTCATCGATTCGGGGAATCGGGTATCGATTTCTGATTTTGATTTTATTCAAAGCCCGATAATCAATGCAAAGTCCCCAGATTTCATCTTTCTTCTATACCATCATGATTCGGCTTCTGCAAGGTGATGATATAGGATGGATGTGCCCCTTGTGGAGCAGTTCTTGGATTCGTCACTTGATCTCCTCATTCTTTAACAAAGAGTGGTGATAGATTGTCCCATTGGGCAGTGGTGCATCGGGGGTCAGGTCGACGGGGTGCTTGACCTGGTAGTGCAGAGGTAACCTGGTATGTGAGGAGAAGATATTCGAGTATTCTTCCATGAGCTTATCTACTTGCTTCTGCTGTGTGGAGAGGTCGACTGCAGAGACCCTAGATGTGGCTATGATTTTTCTCTCATTTTGATAGAGAATAATGAAGAAGACAAACTTCTCCATCTGAGAGATGACCTTCCTGCATTGCTTAGCAGAGATTCAAGTAAATAGCACTAGGTGAGACAGCATGGGTTATCCTGTACAATTTCTTGTTCAAAGTAATAATAACAATATGAGGCCTAGAATCATATACAACATGACATTTCCATAAATAAGGTTGGCCCAAAAGAACATCAAAGAATTTGAGAGGAGAAAAATCACACAATACCTTGTCTTTGAAGGGCTTGATTTCGTACAACAGTCGACACTATTAGCTGACACAGAGATCACTTCCTTGGCCGAGCCATCCAATGGTGTAGGGTTGTGGGTGTGGCATTGTCGGCAGGGGTAGGCGCTTGACGACCTCTGTTGAGATGAGGTTCTTTTGGCTACCACTATCAATGATGAAGTGCAGTGGGGTGCCTTTTACCCACATCTGTGAATGGAAGAGGCGCTCTCCTTCTTCTGGCTCGTCTGGTTCACCATGCTGGAACTTGGTGGTAGCAATGGTGGCACTAGGTTCCGCATCAATGATCCATATTCCCCTTTGTGGTTTTGAATCAGATTCGAAACCCAGATCCGATTCAGAGGCTTTCACTTCAGCCACCATCGTCTTCTTTGAGTAGCAGTCAGCAATGTTATGCCAAGGGCTCTTATGGAAGTTGCACTACTTCTCGGTATCTTTCTTTGTTTTTCCAGTGTCCTTATTTTCTTGTGGCTTGGACTGGTTGTCTTGATACTGTCTATATTTTCTCTGTCCTTTGTTCTATGGGTTGGGGCCACCCTTTCCTGGATTTTGTTGTGAGGGGTTCCCCGACCCAAATTGTCGCATCTTTTGTTTGATCTTCTACTCTATTTTGACGGCATATCGGTAGGCTGCACCCAAGGATGATATGTCCAAGAATTCCAATTTTATCTGGATGTATCTATGCAGAGCACCGTGATACTTGTGCACCAGATGTCACTCCGAATCTTTGATACCCATCTTGGTGCGCAAGGTATGGAAAATATTTGTGAAATTTGGCATTGCTTGGTCTCTTTATGGTTGCAGTGTGGTCCATTTAGTATACAAGTCGTCATAAATTTTGACAGGGTAGTATTGTTGCTTAATATAATCCCTAAAGGATTCCCAGGTGGTCGTGACTGTAAATAATGAGGGTTCCTCTATTTCCTTTTTCTCACAGAAAGTTTCCCACCAATCTTTGACATGGGGAATGGCTTTGAGGAGCGCAAAAGTAATCTTTTCTCTATTCGAAAAGTTATGGATAGAAAAATACTCTTCTAGTATATTCAACCACTTGTCTACAACATATGCATCTATCTAACCTTCAAATATAGGAATATCGAAGTTTATTTGTACCTTGAAGGGGGCAGTGCCTCCGCTCGAAGAATATGTGTCGCCTGTTGGTAGTCACCGAAGGATTTGCGCTAAATTATCCATCATATCGTTCCTCTGTTGCATGAGGGCTTAATCAATCAAGAGTTTGAAAGGATCTCATGTCCCATCATCTTTATTTTCTCTTTCCATGAGAGGTCTCTTAGGTGTGCGAGAGCTTTTGTCCTCAAGAGAAACAAGCTCGAGACGCAAATCTTTGTACTTTAACCTCGTTGGGGACATGCCTTAAGATGACAAGGAGAAGACCACTCTGATACCACTGATCCAGATTTTATGAGAAGAACAAAATGACTATAGATTATTACCATATGTTTAACATAGAATAACAAAGATACAGTAAAACCGGTTTTCTATTCAATAAGGAAATAGGTTGAAACTGTAAAATGCAGCGGAAAACAAGCTTGCTGGAATGGTGGCATCTTATGTTTGATAAGAGATGTGACGATTGTGTTCATTCACAAGAATATGATTACAATGAGGCTCTCAAGGAATTTTTATAATAAAAAAGAGTTTCGAAAACCCTAAACATCCAAAAACCTAACCCTAGGAAATGAAGCACCAAAATTCATGTGGGCCCCGCTAGGGTAAGTCAGTACATAAACTTCCCAGGGTCGTAACGTTTGCATACGATCTCCGTTTTAGGTGTATGATATCCCATTGTAAATATCTATCTGACTACAAAACTTGCACAAAATTTCAAAATGAAATTTTGTGACCGCAACATACCCCAAAAAGCGTCCTTTAGGGCCTCAAAACGGCTTCGGAAGTTCTAGACCCAAAAAACTGCTAAAAATAGTAAATTATCAAAACTTCTAGAAAGTTGTTTTGAGTCAACTGGAAAAGGTGGGTGGCCACCGATGTCCACCTATATCAATCCTCCATCCTTAGGAAGCAATGGTATCCATTACATTGAGTTCCCCCATCAGATGAGGAAAGCTCTGCTGAATTTGGCCCCAGTTGAGCCACTTGCCTTACTGTAGGAGCTGCCCTGCTTTGATGACTTGATAAAGTTGGATCTTTTGTTGTCGCATGACCTTGATCTATGTGTCCACATTTTGATCACTAGATGCCTATTGTATGCAGTCGAGGTTGATCTCTGTTGGTGTCATTTGTTCTGCTACGTTTGAGGTGTCCAATAATGGTGGGAAATAAGGCCGAAGGAGGTCCACGTTGAACACTGGGTGTAGGCCAAAGAAAGGAGGAGTGTTGAGCACAAAAGAATTATCCCCCATAGCCTTGGTGATGGTGTACAACCCATAACAGAGTGGGTGAAGCTTCCGATGGGGTCCTGTAAGGCGTTCTTTCTGCAAGTGTAACCAAACTTTGTCTCCGACCTAAAACTTATGTGGAACCCGATGTTGATCATGGCACTGCTTTTACTTGTCATTGGACTTTTGTAGGATATCCTAAACCTGTTGGTGGATGTGCTATCTCCTCTCAATGAACTTGGTGGCTTTGTCAGCCTCAATTGGAGAAGGAGAGGAGTCGGGCGAGGTGACTGCAAGGGGAAGTGAAACATCTATGGGACCCAATGGTTGGAATCCCAACCCCACCTGAAAGGGGCTATGGCTGGTTGAGCTATGCAGGGCTCAGTTGTAGCTATTCTAGACATAGGGAAGATATTATCCCATGTTTGAGGGTGCTTGGAATTATACATGCGCAGGATATACACGATCATTCGATTTACGACCTTGGTTTGGCCATCTGTCTGGGGGTGGAAGGTCATGGATTTGGTGAGCTTGGTGTCCAGTAGTGACCAGAGGCTCGACCAGAATGTGCTGAGAAATTGACTGTCCTGATATGAGACAATGGTTTGTGGGATTCCAAAATGTACCTAGACTCGTTCAAAGAAGATGTTGGCAGTGGCTTTTGTTGTGATGCTCTTCTTGCAAGCAACCAGAATCCCCATCTTAGAAAAGTGATCAAAAACAAAAAAAACACAATCATATCCCTGCTTGGTGGATGGGAGGCCCAACATGTAGACTATTGAGATGGATTCCCATGGCCTGTCAGGAGTAGGAAGAGGGGTGCACAAGCCCTATTTCTTAGTGGTTGGTTTGGCAATAGTGCAGGCAGTACAAGACTTGATATACTTGCTAACCTCCTATTGAAGTTTTGGCTAGAAAAAATGTTTTTGTAACATCACCATTGTCTTTTAGACACCGAAGTGTCCTGCCACCCAACTGTAGTGGGATTCCCAGATCAGATTCACTTGCTCACTTGATGGAACACATGTATGGCCCATATGACACAACAACCTATCCTGAAGATGGAAATTATCAACAACTCCCTTTTCACCCAACATTTGGTAAGTGGTGGCAAATTCTGGGTCTATCTCATAGATTTGGGGCCATCTAGAGGTCTCATGGCCGTAGGAGTCTAGCACTGTGGTGAGTGTCGCGACTGGTGGTCTGGTGGTGAGTGTCGCGACTGGTGGTCTGCTGAGGCAATCAACAATGCGGTTGGTGCCTCCTGCTTTATACTTGATGTTGAGGTGGAATTGTTGCAAGTATGTGGACCACTTTTGATGGTGGTCATTTTGAAATTTTCCTTGTGTTTGCATGAACTGCAGTGGCTTATGATCAATGTGGATGACTGTCTCCCTCCCAAAAATGTAATGTCTCTACTGGCGGCAGGCTTGCATAGTGGAGTACATTTCTTTGTCCTAAGTAGGGTACTTACAGACAACATATGATAGTGTCAAACTATGATAGGCCATGGGGTGGTTGTTCTTCATGAGAATGACACCCACAACATAGTCTGAAGCATTAGTCTCAATATCAAAGGGCTTCTGCAGGTCAGGTAGTGAAAGTACTGGGGCTAAGCACAAGCGCTGCTTCAAATCATCAAATGCTTGTTGTTGTGGTCGGCCCCATGAAATTTTTTCCTTACCACCAGCCCTGGTTACTTGGCTCAGGGCCCATGCAATATGGGAGAATCCCAACACAAACCTGTGGTAGAAATATGCAAGGCCCAAGAAGCTCCAAAGATCAGTAAGTGTGGTTGGGGTTGGCCAGTCACAAATGACTTGGATATTGGATGGATCCACATGTATGCCATGTTGATCAATGATGTAGCCTAAGTAATGGACCCTGTCCATGTCGGAGGAGAATTTTTCCAAGTTGGCGTATAGCTTGTGTTGCCAGAGGGTGTGCAGAACCTGCTAAATATGTTGCAAGTGTTCGACCCAAGTCTTGCTGGAAATGAGAATGTCATCCAGATACACCACTAGAAAATTATTGGTGAATGGTCGCAGGATATCGTCCATCATCCTCATGAAAGTGGCTGGAGCATTTTTCAGACCAAAGAGCATGACCAACCATTCAAAAAGGCCTTCCTTTGACTTGAAGGAAGTCTTCCATACATCTGTTTCTTCTATCGGGACTTGGTGGTAGCCAGACTTCACATCAATCTTACTGAAGTATTTGGCCCCAATGATTTGATCAAGGAGGTCGTCAATTCGGGGAATCGGTTACCAATTTCTGACTGTGATTTTATTCAGAGCCTAATAATCAATGCAAGTCGCTAGGTTCCATCTTTCTTCTGTACCATCACGATTAGGCTCCCGCAAGGTGAGGAGATGGGATAGATGTGCCCCTTGTGGAGTAATTCTTGGATCTATCGATTGATCTCTTCATTCTCTAACAGAGAGCAGCCATAGACTGGCCCATTTGGAAGCAGTGCGTCAGGGGTCATATCGATGGGGTGCTTGACCTGGCAGTGCAGAGGTACCCCGGTAGGTGAGGAGAAGATATCCGAGTATTCTTCCGCGACCTTATCTACTTGCTTCTTCTGTGTGGAGAGGTCAGCCGCAGAGACCCTAGATGTGGCTATGATTTTTCTCTCATTTTGAGAGCAAATCACGAAGAAGACAAGCTTCCCCATCTGAGAGATGACCTTCTCGCATTGTTTAGCAAAGATCAAGGAAATAGCACTAGGTGGGACAACGTCGGGTATCCTGTACAATTTCCTATTCAAGGTAATAATAACACTACGAGGCCTAGACTCTTATACAACATGACATTTCCATAAATAAGGTTGGCCCAAAAGAACATCAAAAACTTTGAGAGGAGAAACATCACACAATACCTCGTCTTTGAAGGGCTTGATGTGGTACAACAATCGACACTGTTGGCTGACGCGAAGATCTCTTCCTTGGCGGAGCCATCCAATGGTGTAGGGTTGTGGGTGCAACATTATCGGCAAGGCCAACTTCTTGACGACCTATGCTAAGATGAGGTTCTTATGGCTACCACTATCAACGATGAAGTGCAGCGGGGTGCCTTTTACCCACATCTATGAATGGAAGAGGTGCTCTCCTTCTTCTGGCTCATCTGGTTCACCATGCTAGAGCTTGGTGGTAGCAACGGTGGCACTGGGTTCCACTTTAATGATCTGTATTCCCATTTCTGGTTCTAACTCAGATTCAGAACCCGCATCTGATTCATAGGATTTCACTTCGGCCACCATCGTCTGCTTTGAGCGACAGTCAACAATGTTATTCCCAGAGCTCTTATGGAAGTCGCACCACTTCCCGGTATCATTCTTTGTCTTTCTGGTGTCCTTATTTGATTTCGTCTTGGATTGGTTGTCCTGATATTGTCCATATTTGATCTGTTCTTTGTTCTATGGGTTGGGGCCACCCTTTCCTGGATTTTGTTGTGAGGGGTTCCCTGGCCCAAATTGTTGCGTCTTTTATTTGAACTTCTACTTGATTTTGACGACATATCGGTAGGTCGCGCCCAAGGATGAGATGTCTAGGAATTCCATTGCAGTCTGGATGTATCTATGTAGAGTACTGCGATACTTGAGCACCATATGTCGCTCTGAATCTTTGATACCCAGCTTGGTGCGCAAGGTATGGAAGATATTTGTGAAATCTGGCACTACTTGGTCTCTTTCTTACCGCAGTGTGGTCCATTTGGTATACAAGTCGTCATAACTTCTGATAGGGTAGTATTGTTCCTTAAAAACATCCCTGAAGGATTCCCAGGTGGTTGTGACTATAAATAATGAGGGTTCCTCTATTTCCTTTTGCTCACAGAAAGTTTCCCATCAATCTTTGACATGGGGAACAACTTTGAGGAGCGCAAAAGTAATATTTTCTCTATTCAAAAATTTATGGACAAAAAAATACCCTTCTAGCAGATTCAACCACTTGTCTACAACATTTGTGTCTATCTGACCTTCAAATATAGGAATATCGAAGTTTATTTGTACCTTGAAGGGGGCGGTGCCTCCGCTCGAAGAAGATTCATCGCCTGTTGATAGTCGTCAAAGGATTTGCGTGAAATTATCCATCATCTCGTTCCTCTGTTGCATGAGGGCTTCCTCAATCAACATTTTGAAAGGATCTCCTGTCCAATCATCTTTATTTTCTCCTTCCATGATAAGTCTCTTAGGTGTGCGAGAGCTTTTTTCCTCAAGAGAAACAAGCTCGAGACCCAAATCTTTGTACTCTGACCTCGTTGGGGACATGCATTAAGACGAAAAGGAGTAGACCACTCTGATACCACTGATTGGGATTTTATGAGTGGAATGAAATGACTACAGATTATTACCAGATGTTTAACATAGAATAATAGAGATACAGTAAAACTGGTTTTCTATTCAATAAGGAAATAGTCTAAAACTGTAAAATGCAGCGTAAAACAAGCTTGCTAGAATGGTGGCGGCTTATCTTTGAGAATAGATGTGACAACTTCGCTCATTCACAAGAAGATGATTACAATGAGGATCTCAAGGCCTTTTAACAATAAATAGGAGTTTCAAAAACCCTAAACATCCAAAAACCTAACCCTGGGAGATGAAGCGCCAAAAGTCATGTGAGCCTCGTTTGGGTAAGTCAGTACATCAACTTCCGGGGCTCGTAACGTTTTCATACGATCTTTGTTTTAGGTGTATGATAGCCTATTGGAAAGATCTATACGAGGAGTACAAAATTTGCACAAAATGTTATAATGAAATTTGGCAACCGCAACATACCCCAAAAAGCATTGTTTAGGGCCTCAAAACAGGCTGGAAGTTATGGACCCGAAAAACTACTAAAAATAGTAAATTATCAAAATTGCTAGAAAGTTGTTTTGAGTCAGCTGGAAAAGGTGGGTGGCCACTGATATCCACCTGGTTCACTATCATTTTATTATATTTTGATTTCCACTTATTCTTCCCCTCTTTGGAATCATCTTGCCACTATTTCTGTGATCAAAACTAAAATTGAGATTGTTTGTTCCCAAAACTAATCTAAGATTGTTTTTTAGATTGTGATTATTTGATCGAAAACCCAAGATTGAGATTGTGTGTTTGCTTCCTTGTTCAAACCAAATATTATTTGTTCAAAATATTATTGATAATTTTTTGTTTCCAAGAATGAAATGGTTTGTTTTCTTGCCACTATTTCCTTAATCAAAAGGAAAACTGATATTATTTGTTCCCAAACCTAAGATTGAGATTGTTTGTTTGCTCGCTACTATTTTCTTGGTTTTTGTTTGTTCCCAAGAGTGAAACTATTTGTGTACTTACAACTATTTCCTTGGTTTTTTCTTACTATTTCCTTGATCAAAAGGAAAATTGAGATTGTTTCTTGCTAAACCTAAGATTGAGAGGAAAATTGAGATTGTCTCTTCCCAAACCTAAGATTGAGAGGATAATTGAGATTGTTTGTTCCCAAAACTAAGATTGAGATTGTTTTCATTCTTTCCACTATTTCCTTAGTTTTTATTTGTTCCCAAGAGTGTGACTATTTGTTTGATTGCCACTATTTCCTTGGTTTTTGTTTGCTATTTCCTTGATCAAAAGGAAAATTGATATTGTGTGTTCCCAAGCATAAGATTGATATTTGTTTATTTGCTTGCTACTGCTTCCTTGGATATTGGTTTTTTTTGGTTCCCAAGAGTGAGAATATTTGTTAGTACTTGGTTTGTTCCCAAGAGTGATACTATAAGAGTGAGACAATTTGAGATTGTTTGTACTGAAACTTGAGACAAACCTAAGATTGATATTTATTTCTTTGCTTGGCAATATTTTCCTGGTTCTTGGTTTTTGTTTGTTCCCAAGAGTGAGACTATTTTTTGGTTCTTGGTTTGTTACCAAGAGTGAGACTATTTGATATTGTTTGTTCCTAAAACTAAGAAAAACTTGAGATTGGGATTCATTGTTTTCTTGCCACTATTTATTTGGTTTTGGGTTTTTGTTTATTACAAAGAGTGAGACTAAGATTGAGATGTTTTTACTTGCTTCCCACGATTTCCTTGGTTATTTGTTTTTTTTTATTCCCAAGATTGAGCCTATTTGTTGGGTCTTTGTTTTTTCCCAAGAGTGACACTATAAGAGTGAGACTATTTTATAGTTTTTTCTCCCAACTCTAAAACAAACCTAAGATTGAGATTTGCTTGTTTTCTTGCCAAGATTTCCTTGGTTCTTGGTTTTTGCTTGTTCCCAAGAGTGAGGCTATTTTTTGGTTCTTGGTTTGTTCCCAAGAGTGAGCCTATTTGAGATTATATGTTACTAAACCTAATATTGAGAAATATTCGTTTTCTTTCCACTATTTCCTTGGTTCTTGGTTTTTGTTGTTCCAAAGAGTGAGATTGTTTGTTGGTTATCGTTTTGTTTTCCACTATTTCATTGGTTCTTGGTTTTTGTTTGTTACAAAGAGTAAGACTATTTCTTGGTTATTTATTGGTTCTTGGTTTGTTACCAAGAGTGAGACTATTTGTTTGCTTGGTTATTGGTTTTTGTTTGTCCCAAGGAGTAAGATGATTTGTTGGTTAATTGGTCCTTGGTTTGTTCACCTTAGTTATTTATTGGTTCTTGGTTTGTTCACCTTGGTTATTGTGGTTCTTGGTTTGTTCCCAATAGTGAGAATATTTTTTTTCTTGGTTCTTAGTTTGTTCACCTTGGTTATTTATTGGTTCTTGGTTTGTTCCCAAGAGTGAGACTATTTGTTTTCTTGATTCTTGGTAGTTACTTTGGCTTGATTCTTGGTTTTTGTTTGTTCCCAAGAGTTATAATTCTCCATTGGTTATAGCCTACAACTTTTATCATATCACCACACATAGAGTGCATAACGCATATATTATCCCAAAATTGTGCCATATATATAAACAAGGGAAATTTTCATAGCAGTTAGTCCCTACTATAGGTTTAAATAAAGTGATAGTTAAATTGAAAACTGAACTCAGAACAAGGATTATTATAAACACAAACAAAATTTTAAATGTCAAGCCATCCCTTGTTGCAACATTGGGAGATGTGTTGGTCAATTGAAAATAATGATGAAAAAACTCTAATGAGGCAATAGATAAATTGAGCAGTGAACTCATAACAAGGATTATTATAAACATAAACAAAATTGTCGACGATAAACCACCCCTATTGCAACATTGGGAGATGTGTTGGTTGATTATGCATAATGATGAAACAACTCAAATTCCATATAACTAGTATTCTCGTCTACAAGCATGGAATCTACCAATTGCATAGAACCACCATAATAAAATAGTTGGACTATAGATAGATGTAGGTTGTGCATAGGTTGGAAGAGTTTCTTCATTGAGTGCTCAACAATGACTAGATATTATTATATAACTCTGCAAATGAAGCTTTAGCATGAACAATTGATGTTGGATGCTCATTTATATGGCATGGTTTGTGGATAATGCATGATAATGTGCACCTGTGCATACGATGACTGGTGTAAAATAAAAAGGTCGATTTTTTTTGTCTAAGATTACTTGGTTATGTAAATATATAAGTAATGTTTTATTTAGTTTGAATTCGTATTAAAATTGTGTATCTATATTTTGTTCGAGTGTTTAATATCTCCCCTTCCTTCAACTTTGCAACACATCAGATATCCATTGGAAGGTGTGTTTAACACCCTGTTTCCCCCAGTCTGTAAATATAACTATATGGGCCAAGGAACTATGGAAAAATTAAAATTGTGAATGTTTGATTTGATGGACCTTTGTACAAAAGGGTCGATGAATGTAAATTATGTTATTCAAATAGAAAATTGTTATGTGTGGCATGATTGTTGAAAGAGGGGATGTGCTAAGAGAAAAACCATGAATGCTATGAAAAGGTGGTGGAGGGGACCAAGAATGGTTGCGTTAAACTCCACCAAACTAGTACCATTCTGGAATTAATTGCTCAGATCAAAACAATCCTCTGACCCATGAATGAATTTCAGTCGGGATGGTAGGTGGGAAGACCTCCTCAAGATTTAATGAGGGGATGGGGCAGACCGCCCATCCGTAAGGATTCCAGACTTGACCACGGACTGTAAATTTGAGCCACACACAATCTTGCTGAGGAAGGCAAGAAAGGATGCGAGGTGGTCAGAGGGAAGACCTACGAAAAATGAAAAGATGAGATCGGAAGCTCTCAGGTCCAAGGGAGGACTGAAAGAGGAATAGTGAGTTTTGATCACATAAAAGAGAGATTGAGCCGAGAGAACGAGAGTAACCTTCATCCTTATCTATTTCTGTATTGGGAGAAGGAGAGTAACCTTCGTCCCTAACTTTCGTTGAGCTGGAAGTAAGAGATTGAATCTCAAAGTATCGTGGCTTAAGCTCGAGGGTGGCCATTGATAAATCCATTGGGAGTGACTAAGCCTATGGTTGGGAGGAAACAAACACCCCTTTCAACAGTCGCATCATGTCCTATGGTTCTGATAAGTGTTTTATTTCTTTGTGATTTGAATTGTAATTAATGGATGCATGCGAGTGTTTATATGTCTATAAATGGTTCTTTTATGTATTAAATGATTAAGTTATGAGCATGCATTCATTCCCTTGAGAACCTATACATCTTCTTTTTTCTTCCACATGCTCCAGTTTAATCACTCAAAGGTGCTTTCCCCAGGGAATCACATCATTGTTATAAGAGTCGGAGCAAGGCTCTTGGCATAACTACCGTTTCGACAACCTCATAAGTTACCTTGCCTTGATTTATAGCTTAAATCTTTGCAAGTTGGGAAGGTGTTTCCTTCAGACCAATAGTATAGGAGACTTTGAACTCGCGCTTAAGTCCTTAACCAAAACACTCGACTAAGAGTGGGGATCATAGCCCAAGAGTTATCTGAAAATCCATGTGACCTCGGTCTAGGAACCTTGGAGCTCGAAGCTTCGAGATGTCAAATTGCACAATAGTCAAGTCAAAACCTGCAATCACTATGAACTGTCGATCTATGAACGAAGATCGAGGGTGGGAAATAATTGCAGAGCACGAAGGTGAAAGTAGCAGATGTGCTGGTTCGCGGCCCACAATTAACCATTTCCATAGATCTCATCAGGATGGAAGATCAATGACTCCGGTTTGACCAGGTTGGGAGAGTACTTCTAGATTGAGGAGTTAGAGCTCTCAGATAGAGAGCACGCATGTTGGGACCCCGCAATTGTTGTGAATTGTCAATCGGTAGACACATCATTATCATTCAAATCATGACCGCCAGACCCTGAATAGTTGCGATATGAGTGGTCATGAGTTCTTTCAAAAATCTGTGGAGTAACATTTTCAAGAGCGAAGGCGAGACCTAATATAGTCGAACTCACAGGACAAACGAAGGATGAGGCCTTTGAACATTTACCAAACTCTTCCAAGTCGGAAGAAGTCAAAATCTTAGGAGGAGGAGTGAAAACAACCGTCAGATTGGTTGCGGGGAGAAGCCTGGACCGTTAGATCAGCGTACAGGGAAACAGAGGAGAAGCATTGGGAAGGAACATTTCCTAACCATTGGATCTGAGTGCAAAGGGACGTTAGTCATCCTATATAAGATAAAGTGAACAAGTTTTAATGTTTGTTTTCATGGGAGGGTTGACTGGAAAAGGTCTCGAAGTCTCAAAGTGAATTGGGATCGTTCATCGCCAAGAGGGCACGTGGTGAAAAATCGCGAACTCTGAGTGAAAACACTCCGGAAGAAAGTGATGGATAAGCGTTTGAAATTGTTGAAGCTCGAAAACCCGAATCTGCTGGGAGTCTTCAATATGAAGGAGGACACATGTCATCATATCATGAACTCCAGATAGAACGTTACAAATAAAACGAGGCAAGGAGGATTTGAAGTTTGAGATGTCCGAAGGCCGAAGTCCCAAAGTAGATGAAAGCCGTCGATTTAAGGTGGACACATGGCGCTAGATCTAGCTATGAATTCTAACCTTATACAATATCCACTTCAAAGAGATATTCATAAAATAACAAAAAAGATACAATGGAAAATACAAACATTACATAGAGATTTTTCCCCTGGAAATCCAAACCGGGAAAACCAACATATTATATATTCATTCATTGTGTTACATTGTTTACAATACAATATACATATAGGAGCCAGCGGCATCCAAAACCCTAACCCAATGAACTAGATTAGTCCAAAACCCTGATTCCTTAACCAGAAATAGAAAACCGTCGACAAAAAACCATGTGCCGGAAAAACCACCTAAATACATGACACGTTTCTCGAGGTAGGTGTCACGTTTCCCGAGCAAAAAATATTTTTTTGGGGGGCGTTGCCCCCGTCGCATACACTCAGACACTGCTACTCATGCAAAGAATATAACACATACCCAACATTCTCCCACTTGTTGTTTTCTTTGCATACAGGGGGTTACAGGGTTACATAGTCAAAAATCCAGGGCAACAATGCCCATGGATCCTCTACACCAAGAGAACTTCTCAGTGCTCATAGATTTTGTTAATGAGTCTGCAAAATTCTTCAAAGTGTCCACCTTCATTAGTGATACTTTATTTTCTTCAATCATGTCTCTCACAAAGTGATATTGAACATCAATGTGCTTTGTCTTTGAATGATAAGCAGGGTTCTTCGCCAAAAAAATTGCACTTTGACTGTCACACTCTATCCTTACAGCTTGTTGTACCAACCCAATACATAAACATAATATTTGTAACCATACTACTTCCTTACTTGCATGAGTGGTTGCCATGTATTCAGATTTTGTAGTTGAAAGTGCCACTACATCCTATCTTTTGCTCATCCAACGTATTGCTCCTCCAAATAGGTTAAACACATACCCGCTTGTAGATATCCTATGATCCAAATCTCCAGCGTAGTCTGCATCCACAAATCCATGTATATCGACCACTCTGTCCAATCCTGGTCTTCCTTCGTAGCACAATCCATAGCTATCAGTGCCATGCAAATACCTGAAAAACCTTTTTACTACTGTCCAATGCTCCTTCCTTGGTTTTGACATATACCTGCTCAAAACTCCCACTACATGTGCAATGTCTGGTCTAGTACAAACCATTGCATACATCAAACTGGAAACTGCACTCACATATGGAACATGAGACATGTCCTCCTCTTCTTCATGTGTCTTGGGACATTGATCCACAGATAATTTTACACCAACAGGAATAGGAACCTTGACCGATTTACATTCCTGCATATTAAACCTCTGCAATATTGTCTCGACATATTTTCTCTGATTTAACTAGAGTTTCCTCTTTTTTCGATCTCTTTTAATTTCCATGACCAAAATGAAATTTGAAGCACCAAGATCCTTCATGTCGAATTTAGAGGACAACTGAGTTTTCACATCCTGGATAATCTCCTTGTTGTTTCCTATCATCAACATGTCATCCACATACAAGACCAAATAAATCAAATGATCACCAATTAATTTAGAATACACACAGTGATCCTCTTTTCTTCTTGTGAAGCCAAGTCCCAACATATAAGTATCAATTTTTTTATACCACATCCTTGGTGATTGTTTTAAACCATACAAGGACTTTTTCAGCTTGCATACCAGCTCCTTCTTTCCTTTCACAGCATAACCTTATGGTTGCTTCATAAATATTTCTTCTTCTAGATCCCCATGTAGGAATGTTGTCTTAACATCCATCTGTTCTACTTCAAAATCAAATGCAACAGCAATAGATAACATAAATCTCATAGAGCTTAACTTGGAAACAGGAGAAATAATCTCACCAAAATCAATTCCCTCAACCTGGGAATAACCCTTTGCTACTAATCGAGCTTTGTATTTCTCCACTTTTCCTTCTGCATTCGGCTTCTTTTTAAATACCTATTTTTTGCCAATGGGATTTCTTCTAGTTGGCAACTCCACTAGATCCCAAGCCTCATTCTTATCCAAAGATGCCATTTCTTCTTCCATGGCCCTTTTCCAGAGATTTCCATCCTCTGAATCCACTGCCTCCCTGACAGTTCTAGGATCATCATCAATAATAGACAAAGAAAAATTTGAATAAAAATTAGATGGACTATACCTTTTCGGTAGCCTTCTTTCTCGATCCGATCTCCTCAATACTGGAGTATGAGGATCTTCTTCTTCTGATTCATGTTCTTCTATAGAGTCTTCTTCATCATCCCTTAAATCAAACTCTATCTTCTATGGTTCTTCCTTACTTGGTAGGACTTCATGCTTAACAACATCCTTCATTTCTCTAAATACCACATCTTGGCTATACACTACCTTCTTAGTTTCTGGGTTCCAAAGCTTCTAACCTTTGAGACCATCTTTATATCCAATAAAGATACATTTTTCAGCCTTCTTATCGAGCTTACTCCTATTTTCCTTTGGAACATGAACATATGCATCGTAGCCAAATACCTTAATATGTGTGAGAGAAGGTTCCTTACCAGTCCATACCTTTTGTGGAGTCTTGTCACCCAACACTGATGAGGGTGATCTGTTGACCAGATAACATGTAGTACCCACTGCCTCTGCCCAGAATTCTTGCCCTAACCCGACACCACTGAGCATGCACCTTGCTTTTCCCATCAATGTCCTATTCATCCTTTCTGCAACTCCATTCTACTCAAGTGTATATGGAGTAGTCTTCTGCCTTGCTATACCACACTTCTTACAAAATTCTTCAAATTCATTCCCGCAGAACGCTCTGCCATTATTTGCTCTCAGCACCTTAATTCTTTTCTCTGTTTGATTCTCAACAAGAGCCTTAAACTCTTTAAACTTATCAAATATTTCAGAATTCTTCCTGAGGAAATATATCCAAGTTTTCCTCGAGAAGTCATCTATAAATGAGACATAGTACACAGATTTTCCCAATGATGGGACCGACAGAGGTCCAAAAACATCACTGTGAACTAGTTGTAAAATTCCTTCTGCCCTCGTTGCACCAGAGGGGAATATTACCTGATTATGCTTCCCATATAGAAAATGTTCACATAAATCAAAATCTAGAGAGCAGTTACACATACCTTCAACCATACCTTTACCGTGTAGTATTCGAAGACCCTTCTCTCCGATATGCCCCAGTCTTTGATGCCACAACATAACCTTTTATCCAGAGACTGTAGGAGTTCTTTCTTCTTCAACTCCAATATCAGGAACAATGGAGCTATTACACCCATCACTAATAGTTCTTCCTAGCAACTTATACAAAGTTCCAAATCGAACTCCCTTCATCAACACCATTGCGCCTTGAACCATCCTGCAAGTTCCCTTTTCAAAAATTGTTTTTACCCCTGCATCTTCCATTTTGCTTACAGAAATCAAATTTTTGGCCATACCTGGGATGTGTATAACACCAGGCAGTGTTCTAATCCTTCCATCTATGAGTCTCAATTTGACTCTTCCTCTTCGTATGATTCTAGTTTTCGAATCATTACCTAAGAAAAATTTACCTCCATCATACTTTTCATATTCACAGAACCACTCCCTGTGGGGAGTCATATGAAAGGATGCACCAGAGTCAATCAAACATGCCTCATGATCTGCATGTGTGCTTGAAGAGGCCAAGTACACATCCCCTCCTTCTTCCTTGGAGGTCTTTTCTTTTGTATAAGAAGATTCTTTAGATCCCTTCTTTTTCTCAAATTTGGATCTACACTGCTTCTTGTAGTGCCCTTCTTTTCCACACCTCCAACATACCCTTACAAACTTTCCAGGAGATTTAGATCTACCCTTAGACTTAGATCTCCCACTTGAGAAATTAGATCTATTTCTTTCCTGGGAATGTCCTCTTGCAAATAATGCGTCTATGTTATGTCCTTCCATATTATTTCATCTCATCTCCTTCGACAACAAGGATGAGACCACTTCTTCAAACTTCAAAGAAGTTGTATTACCTCCTATGGCCACAACCAGACTATCCCACGAGTCTGGTAAAGAACACAACAAACTGATACATTTATCTTCATCTGAAATTTTAATCTCAACAGATACTAACTGACTTACCACAGTATTGAAGGCATTCAAATGCTCTGTCATCGAGTCTCCATATCTCATCCTCAAGTTATACAACTTCTTTCTCAGGAATAGTTTATTTACCAGGGACTTAGACTGATACAACTTCCCCAACTTTTCCCATAAATCCTTGGTTGTAGCTTCCTATGATACATTCAGTAATACTGAATTGGAGAGACACAGTCGAATTGTGCTCTTTGCCTTCCGATCCATCTTTTTCCAGTCATCTGCAGAAGTTCCTGTAGGTGCAGTACCTGGATCTACCGCGATCCATTGATCTCTTTCCACAAAAAGATCTTCCATATTGAGCTTCCACAACTCAAAGATTTTCCCATTAAAATTCTCTATCTCCATCTTCGAATTGCTTGCCATTTCTTCTCACCTAAAAAACAATACCACAGATCTCCCACTGTAACAAGGCTTATCAAAGTCCTGAGCCAAACCCTTGACTACAAAGGCATCCCCCTGAAGCCAATAAATCTCTGATACCAAATGTAAATTCTAACCTTGTACAATATCTACTACAAACAGATATTCAAAAATGAACAGAAAAGATACAATGGCAAATACAAACATTACACAGAGATTTTTTCCCTATAAATCCAAACCGGGAAACCCAGCATATTCTATATTCATTCACTGTGTTACATTGTTTACAATACAACATACATATAGGAGCCAGAAGCATCCAAAACCCTAACCCAATGACCTAGATTAGTCCAAAACCCTAATTCCTTAACCGGAAATAGAAAACCATCGGCAAAAAACCATGTGTCGAAAAAACCACCTAAATACATGACACGTTTCTCGAGGTAGGTGTCACGTTTCCTGAGGCAGATTTTTTTTTTTCCGGGGGTGCTACCCCCAAAAACCTGCACGGGGGGCTCCTACCCCCCTCTAACCCCCTTGCATGGATAATTCATATGCTCAGACACTACTACTCATGAAAATAATATAACACATACCCAACACTAACACTCTGGGTACGGAATACTCCGGAGGAAAGTAGAGGGTGAAAGCATTGGAGTCACGAAGTGCAATATCAACCATTGATCGACAAGGGAGCTAAATGTTGTTGATATAGTATTGGTTGAAAAGAACTAAAGACCCAAAGTAGGTCCTGGTCGTTGATCGCCAGGAGGGGTACGTGTCGATGGATCGATGTCTCCGGGTGAATCACACTGGGGTTTCAGTTGAGAATTGAGACTGTTGAACTCCAAAGACCCGAAGTGAATCTGGAATGTCTGATCCAGAAGAGATGTGGTATAAATATATGGACTCCGGGTAAAGTCTCAAAGTAATTCATAGCCACTAGATTAAGGGGTACGTGGCAAGAATCTGTGGATTTCGAGTAAAGACCCGAAGTAATCCTCGATCGTCTGATTCAAATGGACATGCGACAAAAATGTGCACACTTCGAGGGGAATTAAAAGTTGAGACTTGAGACTCTTGAAGTCTGAATTCGTGAAGCGATCAACATCGTTGATTAAAGAGGAAACATGATAGGATATCTGTCAGTACGAGAGAAGGCAAGGGTTGAGAGTTGAAACTCCTGAAACCCGAATCACGAAATAAATCACAGTCATTGATTTAGAAAGGTTAGATCTAATATGTATTTTCAGAAAGGATAGATATGAGCCATCAAGTTCAGAAGCACTATGAAGGTCATGAGATCAACGGTCCCATCGCATTGTGGGGACCGAATGTGCATGAACTTTAAAAAGTTGAGGGCGGGCTGCAATCCAGACAACAGTTTTGGAGAAAGGACACGTGGAGGCTCAAGGTGAATTGCGGGGCAAAAAGTAGTTTGGTTTGAAACACCCTTGGCCATGCCCAAAATTGCGTGGTTACATAATTCGATCACCCAAGTTCATATCAAGGAAGGGGTTTATTAGAAAAGGAGCTAGCACCCAGACTCCGAGATTTCACAGGCGCGAAGAGGAGGGCTGTGGGTACCTTTAGACCTACACTAGGAAGTCAAAAGGGTCTGCATCTAATTACAGAATGATACCATCAAGGTCTCAAAGAGTTTTTTGGCTCTAGAATTGGAGATCCTTGACCAGGATGTTGGACTAGTTCCCCGACCTTCCAAATTAGAAACCATGGATTGAGAATCTTTCCTTTAAGAAAAGAAAAACAATTTATGCCCTGTCGTGTGTGTGTTATAAATTGGTATCAGATCATGGTTAAAATACTTGGCCTGCTTGGGATCATGTATGCGTCTCTTAAGTAGGTATCATTATCTTCATTTACTCCTTGAGGAGAAGGACTACAAATTGAACCTATGATTTTGGGAATTCTTGTTGAATTTTAGCAGAAGAATTTTTTTAGCCCTTTGTCAAAGTGATAACTACTCTTACCAGAGTAGGGATATGCTAATTAAAATTTATAATAAGACTTGAATGTGGATATTTGAAGGTGGAAGGGTTCTGTCAAGAGCAGCTGAAGCTCGAAGGATGGATGAACTGGTGTTCGTAACACTGCTTCTAAGCATAGGCAGTTGGAACCTCAAGCACCGACAATGGCTGATTATATAATGCTTAATAAATTTGTGGGGTTAAAGGAATCTGATAGGATCAGGTAGGATCCTTGGAAGTTATAGTTACTTCTTTACATTAAACTCAGAGTATATAACTCCTCATAACCAGAGAAAGGTGATATGGGTAAAACCCTATGGACTTCGAGGAAAGGAGGTTTTCTTGCTAGACGTGGTTGCATAAAGAGGAAAGTGACCTTGGTTGGTTATTTCCATGAGAGAAGGAAACATTAATACGAGATATGACTGTGATATTACTCCTGTAAGGGACTCAAAATATCAAACTAAAGGACACGGATGATGAAATTAAACTATCAAGTGAAAGCATGAGGTAAAAAGGTGCAAGAGATGCACCTACATATACACGAATGTGTATACATGATCATAAGGATGATTGGAAGATCCTTGGGAAAATGATATAGAAGATTGATATGTCCACGTGTGAATTACATGGAAAAGGCGCAAGCAATAATATAGCATGATGAATACTTAGATGTGTTTAATTATGCTTGAGTGCATGGGTTTAATGGATTGTGAAGCTTATTAATATGAAGCCTGATATCAATACCAGTTAGGTATGAATGATATTAAACCTGAAATTGATGCACATGTATGATGAAAGAGTATAGTTGTAGGCACCATATGGTTGCCTTGATGAGTGAAATATAAAGCAAGAATTGCACTTGTCCAGATTAAATGAATACTATGGATGCATGGATGACTCCATTCTGAAGAGTCATGAAATTTTTGTTCCAAATAATAGCTTGAGGGGAATGTATTCCCTTTTCCTCAGGGAATACTAATATAAATAGATGAAAGAGTAAAAGAAGAAAGTTGCTCTGATTGTCATGATAAGAGGCAAATGATTATGCCTTTGAGAATCACATGAGAATGGTTGTGAACGATAAAGAGTTGACTGATTTTAAAGTAGAAATGTATGTGGTTAAGTACATCATGGATGTAAGTAAACAAAACTATAATATGTGTGGATACATAATCTGGATGCATGACAAAAAAAAAATGCATGTTTATATTTCTTAGAAAATTCTTAGTAACAAGCTGAAGCTAGTTCAAGGTTGAGGCCATCACATATAGTGATGGATATGCAATAAGGAAGTTGCATGCTGAAGGAATTCCATGTGGAGGAAATGTGTGAAGACTCTGTCAAGAAAAAAAATTCACAAACTTAGTAACTGCTGAGAAACTGAACAGTGAGCTACTAGCTTATATATATATATATATATATATAAGAATTATGGATTACATTTTGAAAGGATCTTGTAATGAATAGAAGACTAATGAATGAATAAAGGAGTATGTTTGATTGAATAGGCTTGGTTGAAGCCATGTTAAGAAAAGGTAGTGTGGTATTTAGAGATAACTCAGATGGGCTGAAAAGTCCCAGGCGGTGTAGAAAGAATTGGAAGAAGGGGAGACCCCCTAACTTCTTTATTGCTATATGTTATGTTTCCTCTGGAATGATAAAGTTGATTTACTAATAAAGGTAAATGTATTGACACCATAGTGATGATGATTGTATTACTACAGAAACAGTTGAGAATTGTCTGTATCACAGTCATGGAAATCCTTGAAGATAATGTGATGAAGTGCATAAAGATATGCTAGGACATTGTGAAGACGTTTTATGGATTTGGATGTTATGATACATGCATTTTAATTGATATTACAACTACTGATGCATGTTGTGTATAGAAATGAATTGGAACTATTGAGGAAGACAGTTACCAATAATGGGCAACCTCAAGCAGAGGGTGACCATGGGAAGGTTGTGGTCGAAAGATTGTTGACAGGGATGTGAAAATCCCGCTAAAGCCCCGTTGATGAGGTAAATATAAGAAATAGGGTGCTAGCAGCCAAGAACAGGTATAAAAATGTTCATTCTTATGTGGCTCAAGGTATGAATAGCTAGGGGTGAGAATCAACAATCTTGAAAGGGTAGCACCTGAAAGGACACGAGATTCAAAAGGGTAGCACTTGCAAATAATAGAGCTAAGGTCACAGCTCTCGATTGCATGGAGAGAAGACAAAGTTCCTCCAGGAAAGTCAAGGGAGATAGAGTCTAACACTCTACGTTAGACTGCGGTCACGAGGAATAGTTCTAAGGAAATAAAGGTGCTCATAGCTAGCACATTGCATGGATTTTTTAGTATGGAAGGAGGACCTTCCAATGTTTTACTTACATTATGTAAGCATTGAAGGAAAACAAATTGGGCGGCCATAAGTGTTGGCACCTTGGTTATTAATGAAGGAAGAATTCTTAAAGGCATTCATGTGAAACTTTTGAGTTTCATGTGTACCGATTTGGGATCGTGATCAGCCTATAGCAGGGAGCATGGTACTACTATAAGAGTGAATGAAAATAAATAATCCATGTGGTGAAGAGGTTGGTTAAATTCCAACAGACCATGGCCAAGAAAGTGTCATAAAGTGTGACAAACTTGAAATCAATGCAAGAGTGCATTGGGTATGAATGTGGCCATCAATACTGGCACATTTGTTAAATCTTTTGAAATGTTGAAATACATTTTGAAAGGTTTGGTATGTTGAAATGAGGCATAGGAAAGGAATGGGACTCCCTTTTCATATTTATATAGATGTGATGAACTATTAGTGTGCATGGTTTTGAATATAGATATATATGTACATGGATGCATGAGAGACTAATAGTTAGTTTGGCTATGAAAATAATGAATTGTAGGGAGAAAAAGGGTGATGGATATGGAAGTGTTGTAAGCCCATAAGGGAGACCAATTTCCTGCTGAGCCAAACTGCAAGGAATGGTATTTCCCTTTTTTTGAGAAAGTGAATTTGATTGTTAGTATGCACAACTCTCAAATTGTTTGTGACGACATTATAAAGGTGTAATAAAATATATGTGCATGGGAAACTAACAATTTGTTTGGTTGATTGAAGTTGAAAGTGAAGGAAGCAAAGGGATCTTGGATATGGAAAAGCCCATAAGGAAGACCAATTACCCATTGATTCAAACAACTATGGGAAGGAAAGTTCCATAATTATGAATCTGGTTCCCGCGTGGAACAAATATGAAAACAAATTATGAAATTTGGAAATCTGTGGGTGACAGATTTACAAGAAAAATTTTTAATTTAAAATTTATGATGATGTATCATGAATTTATGTATGCCTATGATATGGGTGAGAAAAAAAGATCTATCCAGAAAGAACAGATGATAAAAATGGAAACTATTGAGCCATGAGAACCCCGTGGTAAGCCATGATCACCTAGAATATATTGTGTTGAGGTAACACAAGCCAGAGGGATGCCTCGATAGATAAATTTTGAGGGACGCCTCGACTGTAAGGCTCGATAAAGTATCTGAGTTATTCCTTTGTGAAAAAAACTTGGCAAGGCAAGATGGATCACCCGAGGGACTGTATAGCAGAGAAGGGGATGCCTGAGCCTGGGCCTAGAGGGTGAGTGACCACAAGGACGATGATACCTTAATAGTTCTTGTAAAATATTGATTAGGATCATGCACACGATGGGTATTTCTTCCTGTGCGAGAAAACCTTGGCAAGGCAAGATGGATCACCTGAGGGACTGTATAACAGAGAAAGGGATGCTTGAGCCTAGGCCTGGAGGGTGAGTGACCGCAAGGAAGATGAAATTTTGATAGTTCTTGTAAACTATTGATTGGGATCATGTACCTAATGGGTATGTCAAGAAAAAACAATGAGCTTGAATAAAAAAACAACCACACGAATACAAATCCACGAACTGCGCAGATAATTATTGTGCTAAGATTATGAAATTTTTCCTAGAAACTTTTATGCAATGTTTTCACATAAGACTATGATTAATGTGCTTGTTGTCCAAGAATTATTGAAAGCATGTGACCAAGATTAAGGGTCTGAAAAAGGACCTGACCAAGAAATAAGGATCAAGATTTATGAAACAATTGAATGGGAAAGACATGACATGTGTTTTTGAGAAAGAACACCGAGAATGATGTTCCTTTAAGGGGGAGAGAATTGTAACACCTTGTTTCCCCCATTCTTTAAATATATCTATATGGGCCAAGGAACTATGGAAAACTTAAAAGTGTGAATGTTTGATTTGATGGACCTTTGACAAAAGGGTCGATGAATGTAAATTCTGTTATTCTAATAGAAAATGGTTATGTGTGGAATGACTGCTGAAAGTGGGGATGTGCTAAGAGAAAAAACATGGATGCTATGAAAAGGTGGTGGAGGGGACCAGGAATGGTTGCGTTAAACTCCACCGAACTAGTACCATGCTGGAATTAATTTCTCATATCAGAACAACCCTCTGACCCAGGAACGAATTTCAGTCAGACTGGTAGGTGGGAACACCTCCCCAAGCGCTAATGAGGGGATGGGGAATACCACCCATCCGTAAGGCTTCCAGACCTGACTACAGACTGGGAATTCGATCCACACACAATCTTGTTGAGGAAGGAAAGAAAGGAAGTGGGGTGGGTAGAGAGAAGACCTGTGAAAAATGCAGAGATGAGAGCGGAAGCTCTCCGGTCCAAGGGAGGAATGAAAGTGGAACAGTGAGTTTTGATCACAGAAAAGAGATATTGAGTTGGGAGAAGGAGAGTAACTTTCTTCCTTATCTATTTTTGTATTGGGAGAAGGAGAGTAACCTTCATCCCTAACTTCCATTGAGCTGGAAGTAAGAGATTGAACCTCAAAGCATCATGGATTAAGCTCAGGGGTGGCCAGTGATAAATCCATTGGGAGTTATTAAGCCTATGGTTGGGAGGAAAAGATAACCCCTTTCAGCAGTCGCATCACGCCCTATGGTTCTAATAAGTTTTTTCTTGCCTTGTGCTTTAAATTGTAATTAATGGATGCATGCGAGTATTTATATGTCTATAAATGGTTCTTTTTTTGTATTAAATGATTAAGTTATGAGAATGTGTTCATTCCCTTGAGAACCTATACTTATTCTTGTTTCTTCCACATGCTCCAGTTTAATCACTTGAAGGCGCTTTCCCCAGGGAATTACATCACCGTTCTAAGAGTTGGAGCAAGCCTCTCAACATAGCTACCATTTCGGTAACCTCACAAGTTACCTTTCCTTGATTTAGATCTTAAAGCTCTGCGAGTTGGGAAGGTGTTTCCTTTAGACCAGTACTCTAGGAGACTTTGAAATCGCGCGTAAGTCCTTAACCAAAAAACCTGACTAAGAGTGGGGATCAAAGCCCAAGAGTTATCTGAAGATCCACATGACCTGGGTCTAGGAACCTTGGAGCTCGAAGATCCGAGATGTCAAATCTCATGATATTCAAGTCAAACCCCACA
>ML777393.1:456794-495403 GCA_009831015.1 Picea engelmannii | reverse complement strand
CGCCCAAACTCTGATATTTTGTAGGCACAAAGAGGAGGTTTGTAGTTACCTTTGGGCCTGCACCAAGAAGTTGAAAGGGTCTATGTCTAATTATAAAATGAGACCATCAAGGTATTAAAGAGTCGTTTGGCTCCAGAATTGAATATCCTTGACTGAGAGGTCAGACTGGTTCCCCAAACTTCCAAATTAGAAACCATGGATGGAGAATCTATCCTTTAAGAAAAGAGAAAATTCGTATGCCCTGTCATAACACATTTAGATCTTAAATCTTTGCGAGTTGGGAAGGTGTTTCCTTTAGACCAGTAGTCTAGGAGACTTTGAAATCGCGCCTAAGTCCTTAACCAAAAAACCTAACTAAGAGTGGGGATCAAAGCCCAAGAGTTATCTGAAGATCCACATGACCTGGGTCTAGGAACCTTGGAGCTCGAAGATCTGAGATGTCAAATCTCATGATATTCAAGTCAAACCCCACAATCGCTATGAACCGTTGATCTATGAATGGAAATTGAGGGTGGGAAATCATTGCGTAGGGCGAAGGTGAAAGTAGAAGACGTGTTGGTTCGCGGCCCATAATTCATCGTTGTCGTTGATATCGTCAGGATGGAATATCAATGACTCTGGTTCGACAAGGTTGGGTGAGTACTTCCAGATTTCTGAGCTTGACCTCTCTAATAAAGAGCACACACATTGGGACCCCGCAATTGCTGTGAACCATCGATCAATGGACACCTTGGTATTGGTCAGATCATGACCATCAGACCCTGAATAATTGCGATATGGGTGGTGGTGATGCCTTTTGGAAATCCATGGAGTAACGGAGTCCCTCGGTACCGTCGATTTGATAGAATCAAAACTCTCATAAGAGATAACATTTTCAAGAGAGAAGGCAGAACCCAAGATAGCCAGACTCGCAGGAGGAACGAAGGCTGAGGCCTTTGAAAATTTACCAAACTCTTCCAAGTTGGAAGAAGACAAAATCTTAGGAGGAGGAGTGACAACAACCATCAGATCGATTGTGGGGAGAAGCCTGAACAGTCAGATCAACATCCAGGGAAGCAGATGAGAAGTCCTCGAAAGGAATAGATCCTAACCATTAGATCTGAGCGCAAAGGGATGTTAGTCATCCTATATAAGGTAAAGTGCACAAGTTTAAAGTTTGTGTGTATGGGAGGGTTGAATGGCCAAGGTACTGAATTCCCAAAGTGAATTGGGACCATTCATCGCCAAGAGGGCACGTGGCGACCGATCACAAAATCTAGGTAAAAACACTCTAGAAGAACGCGATGGATAAGAGTTTGAAATTGTCGAGTCTTAAACAGCCGAAACAACTAGGAGTCATCGATTTGAAGGAGGACACATGTCATGATATCACGAACACCGAATAGAACATTCCAAAGGAAATAAAGAAATGAGGATTTGAAGTTTGAGATGTCTGAAGGCCGAAGTCCTGAAGCAGATGAAAGTTGTCGATTTAAGGTGGATGTGTGGCACCATATCTAGCACTCCAGGTACAAAATACTCTGGAGGAAAGTAGAGGGTGAAAGCATCAGAGTCCCAAAGTGGAATATCAACCGTTGATCGAGAAGGGAGATGAAGGTCATTGATCCGGTCTTGGTTGAAAAGCGCTAAAGACTCGAAGTAGGTCCTGGTTGTTGATCACCAGGAAGGGTACATGTCGATGGATCGATGTCTTCGGGTGAATCGCATTGGGGTTTCAGTTGAGAATTGAAACTTCCAAACTCCGAAGACCTGAAGTGAATCTAGACTATCTGATCCAGAAGAGACGTAGCGTAAATATATGGACTCTGGGTAAAGTCCAAAAGTAATTCATAGCCATTAGATTAAGGGGGACATGGAAGGAATCTGTGGATTTTGGGTAAATACCCGAAGTAATCCTCAATCGTCCAATTCAAATGGACACGCGGAAAAAATCCGCATAATTCGAGGGGAATTAAAAGTTGAGACTTGAGACTCCCGAAGTCTAGAATCACAAAGCGATTAGCATCATTGATTAAAGAGGATGCGTGGTAGGAGATCTGTCACTACGGGAGAAGGCAAGGGTTGATATTTGAAACTCCTGAAACCTGAATCACAAAATAAATCACAGTCGTTGATTTAGAAAGGTTAGATCTGATACATAGATTCGAAAATGATAGATCTGAGCCTTCAATTTCAGAAGCACCGTCAAGGTCATGAGATCGACAGTCATGTCACATTGTGGGGACTGAAGGTGCATGATTAAAAAGTTGAGGGTGGGCCACAATCCAGACCACAGTTTTGGAGAAAGGACACGTGGAGGCTCAAGGTGAATTGTGTGGAGAAAATTAGTTTGGTTTCAAACACCCTTGGATGCACCTACAATCGCGTGGTTACGTAAGGCCATCACCCAAGGTCATATCAAGGAAGGAGATTATCAGAAAAGGAGCTAGCGCCCAAACTTTGATAATTTGTAGGCACAAAGAGGAGGTTTGTAGTTACCTTTGGGCCTGCACCAAGAAGTTGAAAGGGTCTATGTCTAATTATAAAATGAGACCATCAAGGTATTAAAGAGTCGTTTGGCTCCAAAATTGAAGATCCTTGACCGAGAGGTCAGACTGGTTCCCCAAACTTCCAAATTAGAAACCATGTGGGTGTGTTACAATGTGTAGCGATCACTTCACAACACATTGGATATTACAACAACATGATTCCATTGCTGTTGAATGGAGTGTTGTTGATGGGCCAACCCCTTTGATAGAGGTTTTTGAACAAATCTAACTATCTGTGGTAAAAAATGTGTTCTAGTGATAACTAGCTTCCTTATTAGACTAATCAATGATATCATGACATATAAGGTAGGCTAAATTGCTTATTATAATTACATTTCTTTGCTTATTTATTTCTCTAGATTTGGATACCAGGGCTATGAGTCATTTAATTTCTATTAATAATTTGTAGTCAATCTGGATCATGGATCAATTAATTTTCAATGGATGCGATGAAATATCAAAGAGTGGCAAGGGTTGTGTAGAATTGGCTTCGAGTATTGAATTCTATATGAGAGAGCATCCTTTTGGATGTATAGAGGAAGAGGCCCTAGATCACATTGAAGGTATTTTTTAGGCTTCATTTACTAAGTTGACAAGGGAGTTTATGAATCCATACATTAGATATAACCACATCATCCTATTTTATTGTAAGAAGATAATTTTTTAGGAAATCAAATGTATCCTCGACATTTAAAAATCTATGGAGATAGCTTCTCCTCTCCAAAATTGCAAGAAACCATGGATTATGTTAAAGAATTTCTAATCCAACCTCTGTTGTTGGAATCAAAATTAAATCTAAGTGACGTTGGAGAGCCCTAAAGAGGCACGCATGGATGGTAATTAACTATTATGTTTAATTGAAGTTTTATTAGCCATGAAATTATTTAATCTATCCAACCTCTGTTGTTGGAATCAAAATTAAATCCAAGCAACCCTGGAGGGTCGTAAAGAAACACGCATGAATGATAATAACTATTGTTGAAAACACCGACCACACTAAGAGGGAGGAGTGAATCAGTGTGTGGCTCCTTTTACCAGTATTTCTTCATTTAGTTAGAAACCACTTCAAACATTATTATAAATTCACAATTAGCTACTTTCATATATCAACAACATTCATCAATAATGGAGAACTATGAACCATCACCATAATGAACACAAAGGACACTAGATATATGTGTAATATTTTGTATTATTTTGTTACATGAAGACTAAAATATTATGGGTTTATCAACACCAAATGAAAACAGAACCAACTCCAAGAGATTACCAACTCTCAAATACAGGACCCAACTTGCATATCTTAGCACCAACTGATATGTGAGGATTCCAACCCTCAAGTACAAGACCCATATTGTAGACATAAAACAATCTTTCAAATATTTTCTACAAATACGTGACATGTCCTCCTGCAACCTGTGTATGTATGTGACCTGTATTCTTGTAGCATGTGTATGTATGTGAGTTTTCCTCTTTCAACCTACGTGCAACTTGAAAAAACTAGGGTTTCCGATTTTTTGGAACTTTGAAACTTCAGACCCTTCAGACCTTCGTTTCCTCTATCACATCAACATGTAACCTTTCACTATATCCAACCCGTATCTGTGCCATATACCATATCAACCATATTCATATTTGTACCATGTCATCAAGGAAGCATCTCCAATAACATAGATATCCCTCAACCAAGTACAAGTATCTCAAAGGTATGAAATATAAGAACCATATAATAACTGTACCATACATAAGAGTGTTCCTCACTCAACCAACCAACCAACATATACCATATCTAGATATCACAACAACCATACCAAGAATGCCTCAAGAATTCACCATACCATAAGAAAAAGTGATCATTAAAACAAACATGTATCCATACCAGAACTTACGTAGATGATCTAAACCTGTAGAATGTTGACCTGGGAACATGCTTCAAACTTCAGGGACCTGGCACCAACATCTACTCAAATTTTCATGACCTTTTTAGATGTATGCTACTTCCTCTTCTACAACCTGCATATGTATGCACTTTCCTCCTCTGTAGATCACATATGTATGCACCTTCCTCCACTACAACTTGCATACACCTCAAAATCTAGGGTTTTTCTAAAGCTTCAAGATTTTTTCCATCAACCCTCCTTTTCTACCTGAGACCTGCGTAACTTCAGATGTATCAATGAGTACCTGCAATAAAACTTTCACAAAATAATGGATATTCAATATTGCTCAAAATTCATAACAATAAGAGACCCTTTCTCTCTTATTTATACTCTCAAAGTAGCTTCCTTTGGGGGTTATCTTCTAACTGTTTTACCCAACTTCCTTCTTTTAGGGATAACCCACTTCTAACTAATTTTTCCTCTTACAACCACTTTATCCACAAATAGTAATCTCACCACTTCTAGTTGCAACTAATTTATTTTTAATTATTTTCTTTTTGCAACAACTTAACCCATGATTAAATCCTAGTTACAACCAATTTTACTAGTCAACTTCTTCTTCTAGAATAATTTGACTTCTTTGACCTTCTAGCAGCTTCTAGATAACTCATGAGGGGTTCTCCAACTTCTCTACGCCATATCTCCTCAACCATGAGGGACTATGTGACGTACCACATATCACCGGAAACGACACAACATGTACTATCCATATAGAATAGTCTCACCTACAAATTCATTGATCTTCATTACATTATTACTCGACCAACCTTGGGTTCCTTAACCACACTACTTGGATTACCCAACCACTTAACCATTTGGACTTTGAAAAGCATCTTCCTGTGATGGATTTCACCATAAGGGGACCACTTTGAGAACTTTATCCAAAAGAGTTTTTCTGTGATAGCCTGCGCCATGAGGGGACCACTTTGGATTTCATCCATTTGTACTTCCTACATAAGAGAATTCGTGATCATCGACTACCTAGGACATGACATCAATGATACAACTTCATTTGACATCAACCTTAACATAAATAACCATACATCAACCCTTTGACATAAATCCTTTGACATGAATGACAATTTAGTCTGACAATATCCCCCTTTGGAATTGATGGAAACACTAATCATTGATGGCAACACCAATCATTGATGGTAACACTCGTTCTCATGCTCCCCTTGCAATGATTGCTCCCCATCAATTTTTTTATCTCTCCCCGTTTTACATCAATGGAAAAGGGAATATCTCTTTAGGGATTCTCCCCCTAACTAAACTCTACTTGGGGATGCACCCCCTATTTTCACTGTCCTACGAGTTGCTCCCCCTATCTAGACACCTTTGATATTTTTCTGTTAACTCTCTCTTCCTTCATTTGAATAATTTCTCTCCCTTTAAAAAATGATACCACTATGATGCAATGTTGATGGAATGGTTGCCAATGATCCCTCTATGATCATCTCTATGATCATATCTATCATATCTCCTCCTAGAATCATACCTCTATAACCAATCATGGGAAAAAGAATAACTCCCCATGTTTTCTTTGCAATATGTCGTGTAATCATTGTGAACAATATGATACCATTGTAATCGTCTTCTGCTGTGGATGTTGTTTCTCTATCAGAACACTGATCAACTGCCCAACAATACTGCTTCAAGAATGGCATGACCTTATATTCCTTTGACAATCCTTAGAAATTTCCATGCATCATACAATGGTCCATTACAAGTGCATCAACTATGCACAACATAACCTATCACATCAACAAGTGCATCAACCATGCACCAAACCTTGTACAATAACACTATACCATATACCATAGGATATCATCAATGAATTTCTTCAACCATATGCCAATAATATGTGCCAAATGTGTACCAATCATATATTAAGATCACCAACAAGTGCCTCTATCAATGTACCAATACCAATAGCATCATCAACCATACAACATGCCAACCATGTAACTAAAACAAGTGTCATATCACTCATGATATGCCTCAACCAACTACCATGAACTATGTGCCAATGTATCCAATAAATGTACCACCAATGTATCAAAACAAGTAGACCTCAACCAACATGCACCATGCATCCAATGATGTGCCCCAATTCATATACCAAGGCCCTCAAACACATGCCTTAAGCATGCTCCTCAACATCGCCAAAATACAAACTCATAACACAATATACCAAGCCTCAAATATGCACCATAACATGTAAACAAAATAGATACCAAGATAGCCAATAATGCTTCTAATCAATGTACCAAGCATGTACCAATCATTTACTACAATGGATCAACCTAAAAAACCATTCACTACAGAAAGTACAATGCAACAATAATACCTCTAGACATGTGCCAAGATTATGCCTCAATATATCAATGATATACCTCTAGCTAGTATCACATTACCCATGATATACCTCATAAACAAAGTGCTATAACCTTATTTATAATTACTTAACATAAACAACACTTTACCTTAACAGTAATGCCTCAATCCACACACTAGGGTTTCTACCATGAATCCAAGATAGGCCTCAAGCATATGCTCCAAAACTCAACCATATATCATCACCATACATTCATCAAACACACATACAAGCATACTTGTAGCTTTGTTTCTTACCTGTAACATCAGATCTCAGATAAACTAGGCTTACTCAGCTTCTGCAATTTGTTCCAACCCATTTTTCTCCAATCTTTACCTCAGGTACGCGACCTCACCTCAGATAGATCATGTATGTAAGCGACCTTTCCATAAAACATCTTGCATATGTACACTATTGTTCCCACAAGAACCCATGTATGCCTCATAAAATAGTTAATATTTCCTCATGGAAACCATTCTTTATGCCTTCATTCATGTCTAGGTGTTCAGTCTTCTTCATCCACTTCTAAGAGTGTCTTAGTTTCTTAGTACTTGTTCTCTGAGCTTCCATTCTTCCAAAATTATTTTTCTTCCATGCTCTTCTTGCCATATTATATGAAGACTTCATCATTGACTATCTCCTTAAATTCCAACAGTCTTGGGATTTGTGGTGAAACCCACTACAATTGTAACATCTCATGGTGTGACAATGTGCAACAATGTGTCCAACAAGATTACATATCCAACATCTTAAGATATTATTGTATCTTCCAACATCTTTCCTTGAATAATTTCTATAATCCAAAGCTTTGTGACCATATTCATTACATGAGAAGCAATGACCATGAAAAACATTTTCATACCTGTTATTTTGTGTCAACCTTGAAGGCATCTCTCTTCTAAATTTGCTTTGAGGTGTAGGACTGGATTCTTGGTGTATTCCTTGTTCTGATCTTTTGAAGATTTCCTTGTTTTGTGAAGGTGCTTGATGTGCATCTTTGCTTTCACCCTTTGAAAATGAAGGACCTACGTCATGTTTCTTATAAGTGCTAGCTTCAAAGTGTGCAACTTCCTTGTTGTATCCAATACCTGATTTATCATTTGACAATCTTTGACTATCCAGGATTTCATCCAAGATTATTGAGTTGTTCATGAAATTGACATGAGTGTTTGAATTCTCGATTTTCCTTCTGAGATCAACTCCTTATGCCTCTAGCTTGTGGCATGATTCTTCCTTTTCATTTACCTGGTTCTTCAATAGTTCCTCTGTCCTTTTGGATTCTTCAAGTTGGGTCCTTAGATTAACATTGATTTCTTTTATTTCTTTAATATCTTCAAGGCTTTTCTAAGCTCATCATCTACCTTCTTCTTTTCTTCTACTTGACTAATTATATCAATCTTTAGTCTCTTAATCTCTTCTTCTTTTTCTTCTAATTGAGTCCTCTATTCAGATATGACGTTTTTAGTTGTTTCACTTTCTTCTTGTTTCTTGAGCATTGGTTTTAGTGCCATGGTATGCCTTTGGTAATTTTCTAGGGTTTCCTTAGTGATTCTTTCAATATCCTCAAAAGCATCTGAACCATCTTTTATTTCCATGCTTCTTTTAAACCATCTATAACTTTATCTTTAAGCTTCAACAAATCTTCCTCTTCCTCTATAATATAAATGTTAGTTGATTCTACATAAACTTCTTCTATTGTAACTAGATCTTCTTCTTTATTTGCAGGAGAACATTCAACATCATTGAATTTAGAATTATTGCAATCATAATATTTTGGAGGGTCACTTCCTTGATGGGATTGTCTTATGTGTCTTGTTTTTTGTCTTGATATGCCTTCTCTATCTTCAGCCATAGGTCCTTGACAGAGGTGCAATGTCCTATTCTTTATTTGACAGAACCTGAGAGTCGATTGAATATGGTATTAAACACCACTACATTGTTCTTCTTTGCTTCCTTTTGGGATGCAAATTTGAATTGTTTCTTCAAGGAAACTCATCTAGAAACAACTGTATTCCAAACACTTGCTCCTTTTGGCTTCAAATACCCTTTCATTTTTATTCTCCATGCCGAGTAATCTGTCTCATCAAAGAAGGGAACTTCTTCTGTAGAGGGAAATTCCTGTCCATCAATTTGTGTGTCCATGGATCTCCTTCAAGATTGTAAGGATTATGGTGAAGGCCTGCTCTGATACCAATTGTTGGACACATCGACCACACTCAGAGGGGAGGGGGTGAATTAGTGTGTGGATCCTTTTACAATTCTTTCTTCCTTTAGTTAGCAACCACTTCAAACATTATTATTCATTCACAATTAGCTACTTGCATATATCAACAACATTCATCAATAATAGAGAACTATGAACCATTGCCATAATGAACAGAAAGAACACCAGATATATGTGTAAGGTCTTGTATTATGTTGTTACATGAATACTATAATCTCTGGGGTTTATCAGCACCAACTAAAAAGGAGCACCAACTCCAAGAGAGTACTAACCCTCAAATAAAAGACCCAACTTGTAGATCTCAACACCAACTGAGATTTGAGGATTTAAACCCTCAAGTACAAGACCCAACTTGTAGACAAAAAATAATCTGTCAAATATTTTCTATAGATACACGACTTGTACTCCTACAACCTACGTATGTATGCAACCTGTCTTCTTGCATCCTGCGTATGTATGCAACACGTCCTCTTCTAGCCTATGTACAACCTTCACTGCCTCTATCACATCAACCTATAACCTGTCATTGTATCTATCCTGTATCTGTGCCATATACCATATCAACCATATGCATATTTGTACCATGTCATCAAGGAAGCATCTCCAACAACACAAATATCCCTCAACCAAGTACAAGTAGCTCAAAGGTGTGAACTATAAGAACCATATCATAATTGTACCATGCATAAGATTGTTTCTCAGTCAACCAACCAACCAACATATACCATATCCCGATATCAAAACAACCATACCAAGAATTCTTCAAGCATTCACCATACCATAAGAAAAAGTGATCATTAAAACAAATATGTACCAATACCATAACTTTTGTAGATGATATGAACCTGTAAAATGCTTACCTGGGAACTTGCTTCAGACTTCAAGGAATTAACACCAACATCTACTCAAGTCTTCATGACGTTTTCAGATGTATGCTACTTCCTCTTCTACATCCTACGTATGCATGCACTTTCCTCCACTGCAGCTCGCGTACGTATGCACTTTCCTCCACTGCAATCTGTGTACACCTTAGAAGCTAGGGTTTTTTTGAAGCTCCGAAATTTTCTCCGCCAACCCTCCTTTGCTACCTCAGACTTGTGTTACTTCAAATGTATCAATGAGTACCTGCAATAAACCTTTCACAAAATAATGGATATTCAATATTGCTCAAAATTCATAATGATAAGATACCATTGCTCTCTTATTTATACTCTCCAAGTAGCTTCGTCTACGGTTTATATTCTAACTGTTTTACCAACTTCCTTCTTTTAGGGATAACCCACTTCTAACTACTTTGTCCACTTACAACCACTTTATCCACAAATACTAATCTCACCACTTCTAGTTGCAACTAATTTTTAAATTATTTTCTTTTTGAAAAAACTTAACCCATGATTAACTCCTAGTTAAAACCAATTTGACTAGTCAACTTCCTCTTCTAGAATAATTTGACTTCTTTGACCTTCTAGGGGCTTCTAGATAACTCATGAGGGGTTATCCAACTTCACTACACCATATCTCCCCAATCTTGAGGAACTATGTGACATACCACATATCACCAGAAACGACATGACATGTACTATCCATCTAGAATAGTCTCACCTACAAATTCACTAGTCTTCATTACATTATTCCTCATCCAAACATGGGTTTCTTAACCACACTTCTCGGATTACCCAACCAGTTAACCATTTGGACTTTGCAAAGTGTCTTCCAGTGAGAGATTTCACCATAAGGGGACCACTTTGAGAACTCTATCCAAGAGCGTCTTCCCGTGAGGGATTGCGCCATAAGGAGACCACTTTGGAGTTCATCCATTTGTATTTCCTACATAAGAGCATTCATGATCATCGACTACCTTGGACATGACATCAATGATACAACTTCCTTTGACATCAACCTTAACATCAATCACCATACATCAACCCTTTGACATCAATGACAACTTAATCCAACAACTATTGTATTTAATTGAAGTTTTATTAGCCATGAAATTATTTAATCTATCAAAATAAATTATTGGTTTTCATTTCATATAATTTATGACAAATAATAGCTAGCATAGTTTGTTATAGATAGGACTATTACAAAACTTGATTAAATTTTTTATATTTAACTTAAGTTTATAAGTTTATAACGTTTATAATAGCATATAAATAATTTTTAAAAATTACATATTTGACATTGTTTTAAACATTTTTTTTTATCAAAATAAGTCATTTATTTGGTTTGGAAATTAAAATAGTTATAAATTTATTTCAACATGTACTTATATTTTTCCTATGAAGTAATACCCTCAATTGGCATGCATAAAAATTTGTTTATTTAATAGTGTACTTATATTATAAAAATTTGTCTATTTAAAAGTGTACTTATAGTTTTCCTCTAAAGTAATACCCTCAATTGGAATGTATAAAAATATGTTGTGAAAGACAACGAGGAGGACTTTTTAGTTTAGTATAAAAATAGTATTTGAATTTTTTTAAATACGTGGAATTAAAAAAAAAAAAAAACGAAGCCTAAATAGCCTAAATAACCTTAGGTACCTTAATCACTCTTAAAAGTTCGATTTATTGTTTAATCATGACTAGGGATGCAGCCATTCCATTGAGATTAAAAATGAATCTTTTTCTTTTCTCTTAAAGCAAGGCGATTTTAAATAGTGATGCATTCATGTCTTTCCTCAATGACCTATTGCGATCGAGCATCAATATAAATCATGTATGAACGGTATTGCATCAATAGTACCCATTTGGTCAACATTGGGCAAAGATTTTTCTCCTTAAAGGAGAATATTTCTAGAAAATGAATGACAGTGATAGTGCTAATCATGCATATTCCTTTGTGATTGGTATCTCCGGGAATTTATCTAAAGGATGGATACATTGGGGAAACTATTGTGACGAGGTAGTTCATTTATTTGTAGTAGCAATCATCTCTTAATTAATATTGGGTTTGATCAATGTCATTTCCTGCATTATATGTTTTTGGTAAGTTATCTTTCACATTGATTGTAAGTGTATAAAGAAAGTAATGAAGAGATAGGGATAGAATACACAATAAGTTTTTTTCTTCAAGGTATTAAGTATGGGGCTTCAAATTCTTTAAGTCACCTAGCTTGTGTTTTGTATCTACTGAGCTTTGACCCCTGAAATGAACCTGTGGGGAAAGCATTTGATAATTACTTGGATCAGATAGCCCATTGGCTTTGGATTTCATGGATACCTCATCTACTACTTTCCCTGCAAAGGCCCGAGGAATCTCATTACAAACTTGTTCTTATCAAAATAGCCACATACTACCCACAGGTTTGTAAATAAGCTTAGGTTCTAGATAGATGTATTTTCCAATGTAATGTCATGTATTCTTGTTCTAAACTTTCTATATGTAATTGTATCTTCTTTGTCATTTTCTATGTTCTGATATAACCTCATGGAGAAGAACACATTATGATGCATCTAGTTGTTCATGGTAGAAGCTTTGTTGTGAATAGTTAAATGTATATATTAGCGTGCTTTTGATCCACTGAATCTCCATCGATTAACCTACAACAACAAAAAAACACACATAATTTTGGCATACAAATCAACCATTTTTTCTCATCATATGAGCACATCAATCAGATGATCAATACATAAATTAGTAATTGAAATGTGAACATAATCTAAAACCTAAAAATTAAGTTTATATGATAGATTTAAATTACCTAAAAAATCAGCTTATATGATTTTTAATATAGGTTTATTGCATGCATGTTCTTGATCTGACCTGTTGTTCTTGTAATGGCGTCATGTTTTGATTTGTTGTTATTGTTCTTCAGATTAATGAACAAGTGGTGCACCAACAAGCCTGAGAGAAATTATGAAGGATGCATAAGGGAGAAATTATGAAGATATCTTCAGAGACAATTATCTTCACAAAGAGACCATTTAGCAAGAGCATGTGCATGAATCTTGAAGCATTGTATGCATGGACTTTGATTATTTGTAGGTGGCAATTTCATCTTGAGTATGCATGTATTATAGGTGTAGGATGGAGCGAAATTACAGCTAGACTATGTATGTAGTATAGGTGGAAGACATCAAATGCAATAACCAACTGTAGAAACCCTATGCCACTTATCATGTACATGGTCTTTTTATAAATTATGTAATTTTTAATTATTTACTCTTTCTAACAAATAGTGGGGAAAAATTGAACACACCATGACTAATAAAGTCCCATCACAACTCCTAGGCCAATCATAAAATTGAGATTATGAAATTGCAAAATATATAAAATTATTTATTTATTCCGAACAATTAAAATAATAAATGTTTTGTTCAACAAATTGGGATTTTTTTAGGATGGTGAAAAAATGCACCAAGTAATATATCAAAATTGACCTATAGTCCCTCACCGGAGGCAGGGACTAATAAAAGATTATAAGTACTCTTACTGCATGTGGGAAATAGTCCCCTTTACAAACAATCACCCAGGTCACCCACAAGCCCGCACATTCAATCAAAGCACATCTAGTCGAAGTGTAAACAAGGAGAGCCTCTCAGGGATCATTCAGTAAATTTAATCAAAGCAAATGAATGAGACCACAAGTTGCATATGCAGGAATAGATCAAGGTTTAACTGTTGGGATTTGAATCAATCAAGTGCATCAATCATCACGTTTGATGTTCGATCAATGCCATATTTCCTCCCTTTGAGGCAGATTTGACACCAAAACATAGGTCACATTGTCTTGGGGATAAGAAAATGGCGTTGACTAAACGTTCTACCTTTTGAGTTTTTTGGTCGGAATCCGACGATGTAAATTTGAAAAAAATCACTATTTTTTGTTGTTTAAATTGTATTTTTGAATGCATAAATAGATTCAACGTGTTGCAAAACCCCTGGGGCACTTGGATTATACAAACTTAACCACTCAAATCTGTAGATTGAACCATTCATCACCAAATTTCTGGCAAAATCAAATAGAAAAAGTTGCCGAAAAACAACCAAAAGATAGGACGTTTAGACTACTGCTAAGAAAATCATAGTGTTGAGGCACATTGTTTCCCTATTTTACAGTTTTGAAGACTGTACAGACAATTAGTCTTTGCGCACCTAGTTCTAGATTATGGGTGTTGTTCCTGTTTTGTGCACCAAATTATATGAATGCAAATATAATTATCGCATTTGTTCATCCTTGTGTTAGAGGTTGTGACTTAAGAAGTTACGAATTTTGTAGCTATTTGTAAATAATTTAAAGTGTATATAAAGTAATGTAATTGATAGGATGAGAGTTAAATTATTAAGCATTGTGACTTTATATCGCCTTTTGTATCATGTATGATATGTAAGAAGGAAAAATCGAGGTTTGATGCTCTTGAGCATTGCATGTAGCTATAAGGCATTGGTATGTATTGATATTATGAACCAAATGAGTTTTGTATTATATATGATATGGAAGAAGGAAAAGTCACGGTTTGAGGCCCTCAAGTATTGTATGGAGCTATAACACATTGTTATGTATTGATCTTATGGACCTAATAGAAAAGAATGTTTGATGGTTCAACCTCTAATTTTTTTATGTTGTATGTGTTGGTGTCAATGTTTAATGATTGCATTATAATAATTTTCAATGTACACATTTTGTTTTTTCACCATTCAAATTTTCATTTGTAATGTTCACTAATGTCTTGGGTGAACCCTTATCCTTATTAGGATATTGACGTGCATATGTCCATTTATTAGCATTGTATTGGCATTGGAATAATAAAAGAACATATATAACTTCATTATATTTAGACTAGAGAAGGATCAACACCCTTCTCCATGCTATTTGCTATTGATTAATGAAATCCTATGATCTTATTTCTCTAATATTCTTAGTTATCCCAAAATAAGTGTACATCCTATGATAATATTTCTAGATTTTGTCACTAGTGTGTAATATTTATTATTACACACAACATTAATATTCCAACAAAGAGAATATATGAACATGTTATTGAAGGGGACGATCATATGTTATATAAAGAAAATCCTTGTAGGAAAAGCATTGAGGATGTTTATAAAATGCAATGCATAGACATAGACATGGATCATGACAAGTAAGATATTTTCACAATTGAGGGTTAGCAAGACATTTATGCATGATGATCTAATTACCTTTTTGGAGGTCTAAAGTATCATTACTTTGATTTCCATAGATATGCGAAAAAGTTTATGTGAAGATTCAGAGTATGCTCAATGGTGAAGGCTACACATTAGAACATAGGAGTGCACCTTTCATTTAAAATATTGATGATGATTTTGGAGTATTTATCCATAGATTTTGTACTAGGGATTCCTATATTGTAGTAAGAGTTTAATTATATATATTTTGTGGTTGATAGATTTTTAAAGATGATATGATTCATTATTTATAACAAGTGTTGCATGATAGTGTAGTCCTGGCCAGGTTGGAATGGGAATAAATGCAATGTTATGGCGGGACCAGGGGAGAAATAGAAGTCTGAAATAACAGAGACACGTGGGAAGCATATTGAAGTACATGTGGTATCCATGTAGAGGATGACTCGTGGCAGTGTGTCACACGCCAACCATAAGACATTGGGTTGGTAGATGACCCCCAAAGAACCTCTGAATTAGTTAATCATAATATTATATTAATATGTGCCTAATATGCGAATGAGGCAGTTTTTTCCTGGGGTGTGTATAGTTCAAACATGGGACTTAGAAAATTTCTGTCTCAATGACTTGAAATAAAGGTTCCTGGAAAAAAGGACCAGGAATCATACACATTAAACATTCAAATATAATAAATACAATTTCCTGACATCCAGCATAGTTGAAGGAAAAAAAATTAACATTCTGAAAGAAGCCCACAAAAAATTGTTCTCGGATTAGTTTTCTTTGAAATTTATCAAAAATTAATAATGTCTGTTATGTATTTCTGTAATTTGTTCACACTTTCAAAATTGTTCCCGAATTAGTTTTCTTAGAAATTTTTCAAAAATTAATAATGTCTGTTACATATTTATGGAATTTGTTCCATATTTCTGGAAATTTAAATGTGTTTGTCATATAGACTGGGATTGGGGCTCCTGTGGACCATAAAAGAAATAAGTACAAGAAATAGGACTGTAGAAACAAGAAGTGCATGATGGTAGAGAGGAAGACCCGAAAAGAGGAAATTGGAAGCTATGAGTCTTTGGTTAGAGATTTCTATTTAAAGAGGTACAATAACTGGATTGATAAAGGAAGCAAGATGTGATCAGTATAGACTTACTACGAAGTTGATGCATTTTTGTTTCTCTCGTCGATGACCACTGAAATTGTGCCAACTAGTTGTTTTCCTTCATCGGTGAGCTTGTCCATTCTCCTTTGGAGCCATTCTTCAATGTAGCTTCTCATGGGGGCCACGTTGATTTCATCCCGTATTTCCATATCGAAAATATTGTTTTCTATTTTCCTTAGATCCATAGAAATACTATGCAGATCATGTTCAATTTCTTCATTATGTGTCGAATAGTCCAGTAGCTAGTTCTTGAGGTCATCTTCACCATATTCAAGGATGTCGTAAAACATTTCTAAAGACAACCCCTTTAAAATATCAAGTTGTTCAGTGAAGGATTGCTTGGTTAAGGACAAGAATTTGAGGATTAAGTTTGGGTCTTGAACCTCGTTGGTACTTCCAGCTAAGTCTATTTGGGTCAGGTTTCTGAATAATTATTATTTATCTGATATGGCTTGTTCACATGATTCAACAATGATCTGCAGGTTCTTAACTTTCTGTTCCCAACATGCTTTTAATTGTTTGATCCGCTTTGGGGAGGGGGGATCCTCTTGTCTTCTTTTAGATCGGAGTTGTTGGTGGCATGGTTGGAAAAAGGGACATTTGGACAACGCCTAGTACCAAAATGTTACTGGGTCGAATTTATAGTTTATTTTCTTGGACAAAGAGAGTTTTGGAAATGGACAATAATGCACTATTGCGAAAATCAAGTAGGATGATATATAAAATTTATTCTCTTCTTTGAATCGTGACAGTTGGGAACAAATTTCAATGGAAATTATCTTCCCCCAATCAAAAATGAATTGGTCCTTGACTGTGAAGTAAAAAATATAAATAACTATACGGGAAATGCTTGTCATGGATTCATGTCCCGTTATTATTGTAAACATCTAAGCAATTTCTCGAAATGGATTTATAAAGGAACCGACCTGCAACTTTGTGATATCTTCAAGAATTGCTATCGGTTCTTTAAGGAACTTGGGTAAGAGGTCCAACCCGTTATCATGTTTTTCTAGGAACTGCTTGCCGTCTTATCCTCTAAAGGTAAATGTTGGCTCCGACAATTTTAACATCTTGCAGAAGACCTGAGGTGACAAAGAAACAAGAGAATGGTCATGTAGTGGAATAATTCTTTGGCTTGAAATATATTTTTTGGTGCACCAAGAGACCACCTCCTTATAGTCAAAAACCTCAGGGACGCAACCTGCATGAGCGATTCCAGAGGTCCAAATCACTTCATTCTGGGTTGAACAGGATGAATAGTAAGAGTATGCCCTGGACCATTGGAATTTTTGGTCCTCACATCTGAAGATATTCATTCTATCTCCACAAAACTGCTATCGAGCTACTACCATAAGTTTAAGAGAACGTTGGTTTTCTCTAGATGATGTTTGAAATGATAATATAACCATGCATAAGGGATAATATAACCCTTGTGCAAATCTTGGTCCAATGCCTGTGAATGGGAGATCTCCTCAAGCCTTTCTCTCATTAATGACAATTTTGACGATTGTTGCATGATGCAATGTTAGCATTAAAGACTAGTAATTTCATACCTAGAAGTGCGAACATGGTGGGTATGACAATGAGCAATTAACGATTGGATATTTCATTAACGGGCCAATGCGACGACCCATGTTTGAGATGAACAATTGGAAGGGATAATATAAATCTTCGTAGATCTTGGTTTAATGCGTATTAATGGGAGATATCCTCGAGCATTTCGCTCATTAATGACAATGTTGACGGTTCCTGCATGGTGAGTTGTTAGCATGAAAGGTTACTAATTGCATATTAAGAAAGAAGTACGAAGGTCATGGGGACGGGAAAGGGAAATTAAGGAGTGTCTAATTATCAAAAGCGGTCAGGCGGGATTCAAAATAGGGTTACAAGGTACAATCGTTAGAGGTGAGGGCCCGAGGGTCAAATTGTATGTCTCAAAACTTTTTGGGTGAAAAACAAATAACACGGAAGAGGGCATGATGGGATAGTCCAGAGGGAAATTTGTATATCGTGGAACTCCGTGTACTGTTTGTAGGACATAGAAAAATGGAAGCGGAATCATGAGATCGCCTGTATGGGAACCCTTAATCGAAAAATTGGCTTAAGTATGGAATAGGGAAATGGCTAGCTGGACTCGTTTTCACTAGTATATTGAAATTTCTAATAGATATCCCATTACCTGGCAAGATCTTTTATGCATGTCTCTGGGAAAGTTCTATGGAAACAATGGAAGGGCACGATTGTGGTGGGGATGGAAGAGAGCCATAAATGGTTTGAATATTTTTATGAATTTGGGTAAAATGAAGCTTGCGAGTTAGAGGAGCCCGAGGTGGAATTGTAGATCAAGGAATTTTTTGGGTGCAATATGTATATCATAGAACAGGTGGAAAAATTTGGCTAAGTGTAGAAAGGAACAAAGGCCATTCTGAGTACTGTAAATGGAAGTTTAATGCATGTTAATGGGAGATGTCCTCGAGGTTTTTTTGTTTGTTAATGCCAATTGTTTCGTACCAGTGTGTTCAGTTGTCACTAGTAAAGCCATAATTAATGTGCATTGGGAAGGGTGAGAAACTTTTGTGAACCCTGGTAGAGTGAAGCTTGTGAGTTCGAGGAGTCCACGGTGGAATTGCAGATCACAAAAGTTTTGAGTGCAATATGTATATCACGAAACAAGAAGAAGCAGAGTTCGAAAGTGCTAGCCCCAACAACCGCGGCCATAAAATTGGATAAGTATGGAAAGGAACAATGGTTGGTCAGACTCATCATGTGAGGATATAGATGGAGATGAAGATCTGTCAGCCCACCAAGCCGGGAATCCACGATCATAGAAAGGAGACTAAGTATATAACCAGAAAGTGATAATAGACGGGAAGAAGAAAAGGGAAAAAGGGCCAAGTATCTCATAGAACAACATCTAATGTTCGTTTATTAATGCCAATATTTTCAAACCCCTGGCAAATTCTCACTAGTAAAAGCATAAATTGCAGATCACAAAACTTTTTTGGGTGCAAGATGTATATGAAAAAATAGGTGACATAAGTGTTGGATACCGCAAACCTGGGACCTGGTGGTCAGATACTTGGCTAAGTATTGAAAGGGTCCACGGTCAGTCGGGCTGATGGTGTGAATATATAGATAAAGATGAGCAGTTGACAATCCGCGAATCCGGGAAGCCATGATCATAGAAATGTGATTAAATATAGAACCACAAAGGGATAATAGAGGGGAAGAAAACAGGGAAACTTTGAAGAGAAAGTGTTTATATTTATTCCAATAGTATTCATATTAATATATATTAATAGATTATTTTTGGTCTAAACGTAATGCATCTTCCAATTTGCAAGATGTTGTTTGGTTCACAAGTTTCGTTGAAACCCATAAGCAATAGAAATATATATATATATATATATATATACACATATACATATGATGTAACATTTTTTATATGCACATATATTATCAAATAAAAGAAGTTGTAGTATATGCAGAATATTGAACAGGAACATGTCGTCAACACCTGAGTTGCCTTGTTGAAATAGAGTCATTAATTCATTCTATTTACAAGACCCTGAAGAATGAAAGCATGAAGAGTCCTCCCATTTCTTTCTTAAGTATAGGGAGGGCACCACATAAGTATGGCCTATCACAAATTATTCTTCCATGTAAAATGTAAGGAGTGAAGATAGTAGCCTTTATCTAAATCGAAGTGTTGGGCAGCAGAAAGAAAAGCTTGTCGTCTATGTTTAACCACACAAACAAAAAAAGTACAAAATAAAATAAAAAACAATACTAGAGATTGAAAAACACCATAAAAAAACATCAAATATTCTATATTCAGATAAACTATTTACAAAATATAGTTGAGATTATTTCCTAAAATAACTGTCTTGATAAATTTCAACAGATATTCTCTGAAATTTAAATGCATTTTCCATAATGAATGTGATTGGGGCTTCCATCGAAAAGACAATTTAAATATGTACAATAATCAAGCCTTAGACAATACTTTATAGATTTCAACGGTATAAGCGAGTCAAGTCTTTCGACTCTGCAAACCCCGAAATGCCGAAATGCCAAAGATGCGTCGATCAGCAGTTAGCCCTCTGGGCTATGCCTTGGTCCATATGATAACTTCTCTTAAGACCGCAGTCTCATTCCCTTCGGGACTTATTGATACGAGATTCTGGCCTCTTGTCAACGAGACTTCCAAATTCCCGATTTCTGATTCCTCGAAATGACCTTTGTCACATTATCCCTCCTAGCTATGCCCTGATCTAGATTACCATTCCTCATAAGACTTCTGTCCTATCTCTTTCGGGATTTATGAATACGAGAGCCTGACCTCTTGTCAATGGGACTCCCAAATTCCCAATTTGCAAAATCCTGATGGACTCTTCCTTTCCAAATTCACGATATTCGAAATTACGTAATGGGTATAGCTCCCTTCTGTCAGCGCCCTCTGTGCATGACCAACGGCTAGGCTAAGCGCTAGCTCCCATCACAACCTTGCGAATTTGAAAGCCGAAAGGTTGAGCACTCATGCTCTTATCCCACAAATTCCCAAGATGCGAGAAGTCAACAGAGTGTTAACTCCTTTCTCCAGGCAACACATGTCCGCCTGTCAATCATACGGGCCCCACTTTGTGGTTCTGCCACATGTTCCTTCATGCCCGGGTTTCGGCACTTCGTGACTTCTAATATCAAGAAGAGGTCCTTTGAACCTATGAACCTCCGAATGCACGATACGCGTGATGAGGCTCTGATCCAACAGTCCTCCCATGACCTAGATCCAATGGTGATGCTTACTCCTCGCGATTTTTCCACTCGCGACTTAGAGCACCCAACTCCCAGGCTCTCACCTTGCAAACCTCCGAGTTTGCGAGATCCCTTGATCTCTGCCACCTGTCCTCCTCAGACAGACGATTCTAATCTTCTCGTGACTTCGCCGCTCGCGAAGTCAAGAGATTTCCTCCTCTGACTCCCAATGTCTGAATCCTCGATAGAGAGGATCTCGCGACATGCGTCCTCCTTCCAACGGACGGCTCATATTCTTCCTCGAATTCAGAACTCACAAAGTCTAGACGCTCACCTCTGTGAGTCCTGATGCCCGAGTCTTTGAAGCGGATGATCTCGCGACACGCGTCCTTCCACAGACGAACGACTCTGATCCCTTTGCAAATTCGAAACTTCTGATGTCGAGTGTTCAGACCTTTGTCCTTAGCACCCCTGAACTCCTGAATGCCAAGATCCCAATACCAACTTCTTACTTTTCACTTCTGTTGCTCACGAAGGTTTAACCCCCGTGCATCTCCTATCATATCTAATGGCTGACAGGTGTTCGGACTAAGGTTTGACGGCTCATACCTGTCCCGTGCTATGCACTCTCCCATCGTTCCCTGGACATGGAAAAACCAACGGTCCAGATACTCCCACGGACCTTGGGGATCTATGGTCTCGATTTCTTCGCTACACACGAAGATAAAGGAAAATGGGTTAAGGCATTTAACACCATCGTCTCTTCCTCTAATCTAACGGTTGTGAATGACCACAGATCTTCCGATGGGATCTCATCCGTCAATCAATTCTTATCCACATGCTCCCATTTCAGGATTTCGTGGGTTGCGGTTTCGGGACTCGCGAGTGAAAGAAAACTCGCACCTAGATACTCCGGGTGTCGAAATGCCAAAATGTTGAGGTCTACAAGGACCGTTCTCCCTCGTACAAGGTTTTGAGACTTAACCTCTAACATCCTTCTTCGGGTCCTCAGGTAATTTACACTAGGTTTTGAAGACTAGACTGGAAGGTCTTCTCTAAGGTAAGGGAGTGGTCTCAAAGGATGCCTTCGGGAGGAAATATATCCAAGGCATCAGGTAGGAAAAATACAGGAACAATCTCCCGAGAGTAGACTTGAAGTCTGACTTAGATTGGTAAGCATATAAATAGAAATTCGTAAAACATAAGCCATATGTGATCTTTCCATTATAAGCATGCAACCACAATTTCTGGTCAAAACACCACACAGACAGTCTTATGCTCAAACCATTCATAAATTTCATAGACTATGAACATATATATCAACATATAAACTTCAAGATACAGGATATAAAACACTTATCATAAATAAAACTAGGTGTGATTGCAACTACTGAGAGGGGTGCTCATTTTCACCCAACCGTAGGCTCAATGACTCCCAACGGATTTACCACTAGCCACCCCCGAGCTGAGACCACGATGTTGCAAGACTATGTCTCTATTTTCTAGTGACCAAGAACAAAGGTTACTCTCCTTCTTCTCTTCTATCACTCACTCTGTATTTTTCCAGAGTTCTCCTCCTCCTCTTTCCCTCACGTCTGCCCCTTGATCGCCCACTCTTCCTACCTTTTCTCTGTTCGGTGAGGTTGCGTGTGGCACGATTTTCCTCACAGTGGTCAATTCTAAGGATTCTACAGATGGGTGGTTCACCCCCATCCCTCATTACTCATTAGGATCCCTTTACCTACCAATCCTGACGAGTCATTTAATTCGGGGCCACCGAGCCGCTCTTAGCTGTCCGAGGCAGTGAAGTCCAAATACGGTATTGGTTTCAGTGGAAGTTAACACCACCTTTCCAGGTGCCTTCCACCACCTTTCTTCAGCCATCATGGTCTCTTTTTCAACATATCCCCTCTCAACAATCCTACAATATATATTCATAATATTATTCACATTCATCGACCCTTTTCACAAGGTCCATTCACATCACACATTCACATTTTTAGGTTTGCCACAATTCTTGGCCAGTATAGTTATTTTTACAAACTAGGGGAAACAGGGTATTACAATTCCCTCCCCCTTAAAGGAACATCATCCTCAATGTTCTTATCTATCAACACGACATGCATGTACAAAAGTAAACAAAATTGGATATGCCTGTCTCATGGCATCCTCCATTTCCCATGTAGCCTCATCTGGGCCAAAATGTCTCCATTGCACCTTGACTTATGCAATGGTTCGGTTCTAGACCAGGGTTTCCTTTCTGTCCAGTATGCATTGGGGTTCTGGTAGAAATTATCCCTCTGGTTCCACCTGGATCACAGACCAGTCAATTATATGATTAGCATCATGTACATATTTCTTCAATAATGAAACATGGAAAACATTATGTGCTTTTATTGTGGGAGGAAGTGCTAGCCTATAGGCTACATGTCCCACTCTATCTAGAACCTCAAAGGGTCCACAATACTGAGGTGCCAACTTGGCACAAGCTCCCATTTTCAGGGAACTCTTCATGTGCCTAACTCTGAGATATACATGATCTTCTGCTTTGAACTCTCTTGGAGTTATCTTTTGGTTGGCATAACTTTTGTGTCGGTTCTGAGCGACCTTCAGGTTTTGTTTTATCTGAGTCACCTGCTGTTCCATTTCTTTCAACATGTCAGGTCCAAAAGAAATCCTATTTATGGGATTACTCCAGCTAACTGGAGTGTTACATGGTCTACCATAGAGGACTTTGAAGGGACTCATCTTTAAGGATGCTTGGTAACCGTTGTTGTAGGTGAATTCTACCAGTGGTAGGTAGTCTTCCCACTTCTTGGGTTGATGCATTACATGCATTCTTAGCATGTATTCAAGTATTTTATTCACTCTTTCTGTTTGTACGTCGGTTGAGGGTGATAGGCGATGATAAAGAACAACTTGGTCTCTAAACCAACCATCAATGACTTCCAAAAGTTGGAAGTAAATTTCGTATCTCTATCAGACACGATCTCTTTCGTCATACCATGCAGTCTGAATATCTCCTTCATGAATACCTGGGCGATATTGATTGCTTTGCAAGTTGATTTGACAGGGATGAAATGGGCAGACTTGCTCAATTTATCCACCACTACCATAATGGCGTCGTTCTGTTTGGTTGAGGTTGGTAATCCAGTGATGAAATCCATGGAGATGGTTTCCCATTTCCATTCTTGGATTGGTAGAGGTTGTAATAATCCTGCTGGGTGTTTGTGTTCTTCTTTAACCTGTTGGCAGTCTATGCATTTGGCTAAGTACTTGGCTATGTCTTTGTTCAATCCAGGCCAATAAAATTGTTTCCTGGTGGCAGTGATCATTTTCTGGTATCCTGGATGACCAGTATAGGGTCTTTTATGTAGTTCATCCATAATGAACCTCTTCAAGTCATCACAATTTGGAATATATAGTCTATTTTTGTAAGTGAGCAAACCTCCTTTGGTCATCTGGTAGCCTTCATATTTTACCCCAGTGGGCTCTTGTTGTAGGTACATGGTCACAGACGGGACGAAGGGATCTGTTTCTTGTGCATTTCTGATTCTTTCCTTGACATCTGTCTCCCAGGTGCTCACCGCTGCTAGGTGAATTGTTTTCATACTTCTGCTAAGGGCATCGACCACCCTATTTTCCTTTCCTTCAATGTGTTTGATTTCAAAATAAAACTTGCTAAGGAGGTCCATCCACCTAGCTTGTCTAACATTGAGCTTTGGTTGATCAAACAGATATCGCAATCCACAGTGATCTATCATGAGTACAAATTTTCTTCCCACGAGGTAATGCCTCCACATTTTCAAGGCATGCACTATGGCAGCCAGCTCTAGATCATGGGTGACATAGTTGACTTCATGCTCGTTTAATTTTTGGGATTCATAGCTGATCACACTTCCTTCCTGCATAAGGACTCCTCCGAGCCCTTCCTTATAGGCATCTGTGCACATGAGGAAGTCATCTTCTGGATCGACGATTTTCAGCATGGGTGCATGGGTCAGTAGATGTTTCAGGGTTTGAAATCTTTCTTCACATTTCTGTGTCCACAGGAATTTTGTCCCCTTCTTTTGGAGGGCAGTGATTGGACAACCAATCTTGGAGAATCCATTTATAAATCTCCTATAGTATCCTGCTAATCCCATAAAGGATCTGATGTCCAAAACATCCTTTGGGGTAGGCCATTTCGTGATAGACCTAATTTTGTCAGGGTCTACTGCTACTCCTTCTTTGGAGAGAACATGGCCTAAGTATTGTATTTTCTTCTAGAAGAATTCACATTTGCTGAATTTGGCATAAAGCTGATGTTCTCTTAGCACTTGCAACACAAGTCTAAGATGTTCTTCATGCTCTTTTCTATTCTTGGAGTAAATTAATATATTGTCAATAAAAACAAGCACAAATTTGTCTAGGAATTTGCTGAGTACATTGTTCATCAAGCACATAAAAGTGGCAGGGGCATTGGTCAACCCAAATGGCACTACCACAAACTCATAGTGGCCATACCTCATTCGGAAAGTAGTTTTATGGATGTCTTCACCCTTGATTTGGAATTGATGGTATCCCGACCTCAAATCAATCTTTGAGAAAATCGATGCACCCCCCAATTGATCGAATAGGTCATCGATCCTGGGCAAGGGGTACTTGTCCTTTATGGTTACCTTATTGAGTTTCCTATAATCTATACACAGTCTAAGGGTACTATCCTTCTTTTTCACAAACAGGATTGGTGCTCCCCATGGAGACACGCTGGGTCAAATATAGCCCTTATCCATCATTTCTTTTAATTGCAACTTGAGTTCAACTAACTCGGGGGTACTCATCCGATAGGGTGTCCTAGACACTGGCACCACTCTTGGTGCAAGTTCTATCGAGAAGTCTATGTCGCTTCTTGGAGGTAGACCTGATACCTCTTCCAGAAATACATCTTTGTATTCTCTTATGATAGGGTGATCGTCAGGGCTTGGTTTGTCACCTTCGATTGTTTTCAACACCTGTATTGCATATAGGGTACATCCCTTTAGACAATACTTTCTCATTTGTAGAGATGATATTTGTCTCACTGAGATAGGTTTATGGATCCCTAGATGGGTTATCCTCTTCCCTTCCTTACTTACACATTCTAAGGTCTTATGGTAATAGTCTAATCTGGATTTATGGGTAGCTAGCCAATCTATCCCAATCAACAGATCATACGATCCCAGGGGTAATATGTTAAGGGTTTCTTGGGTGGGGGATTTACCCAACATCAATTGGCAGGCTGGTATAACCTCTGCTATCCTTCTTCTGGTGCCAGTGGCTAACTGTACCAACCATGGCTTGGTATGTTTTTTTGGCTGTAGTTTACACTTATCAACAGCTTTAGGGGCTATATAACTCAAATTTGAACCAAGGTCAATCAAAACAGACACTAGATGGTTGGAAATCATACCTTCTATTTCCACCACTGAAGCTCGGTGGCCAGCTTGGTTATTATCCAAGGCTGCGTAAATTTGTGGCTCACTCCTGGCCACATCATTAATTGTAGTATCTTCTTGGATGTTATAAATCCTCCGACTATTCTGTTTTCGGTGTGGACAGTCTCTTAATAGATGTTCTTCCCCGCAACCCCAACATTTCAAAGGTTCTCTTTTTGGGTTATCATTCTTCACTGATATGGGTCAAGAAGTTTTATTTCCGCTCAAGGAGGGAAAATTTTGTTGGTGCATACTCCAGGTTGGGAAGCTCATTCTTGGGTTCTTCTTATAGTTCTTAAATCCCAGGGATTTAATTCCCTTTTTCTGAAATCTTGAACTATTCTTCTGTTTCCATCCTTCGCGAGGTTTTGCTCGATCCCCAAACTATTCATGACAATAGGTTGCCTTTCAAATAGTGCCTTCTAGAGTCTTTGGATCATCAAATTCAATTCTATTTCGATAGTCCTTAGGTAGTCCAATGATGAAGCGTTGCACCTTTACCTTTTTTGTTTTTATATAGGGTACCTACCTCAACAAATCAAGGAATTTGTTGACATATTCTTCTATAGTGAGTTGTCCCAGTTTGAGTTCATAAAACTCTTTAGTCTTTTCATCGAAATATTTTTCCGACAAATACTTCTTCCGGAAGTATTTCTCAAACCGTTCCCAAGACAGGTCCTCTTCGCGAACCCCTTTCAAATTCTTAAGGTCTTCCCACCAAATGGAAGCCTTTCCTTTCAAGTTGAAGGTGGCCACTCGGGCCTTCATATTTTCTGAAAAATCATGGACTCTGAAATACTTCTTTAGTCCAAGCAGCCAGGCCTCTGCTTCCTCTCCCTTCTTTATTTCACCGTCGAAGGAGGGTGGTTTGGATTTTCTGAATTCTTCAAATTTTCGACCTTTGGAAGGCTTTTGCTTCTTCTGTTTCTTTCGGGGATAAGAACTGGTTCTGCTGCTAGAAGAGCCCTCCAAATCACCATCTTCCTTCTCATAGGAATCATCTGACGCTTGTCCTTTACCTCTAGGGTGGACCTTTTTTGAGGTGCTCCTCTCAGTGTGACCACTGATATGACCATGTTTTTGAGTTTCAGGTTCATGTTGCATTTGTCTTTGTAGATTGGATAAACTCTATAGTAAAACTGCATTAATTTATGTTTGTTTTTCTTGTTCTTTCATCATCCTTTCATTGTCAGCCTTACAGCTTTGTAATTCGACCATGAGGCTCCTCACAGTCTTAGCTAGACCTGGAGGGGTCCCTGCTGCCCTCCTTTCATCGGACTCTTCATCTCTATTGTGGGAGCCTTCTCCCACTTCATGGTGAGTCACCATACTATGCGTTGATAATTTCCTGCAGTTGATCTTCTACTTGTGTGCAAAAGGAAAAACGCTGGTTGTTAGTCAATATTTATATTTATTTATAACAAGTACATAATTCATACTTTCACATGTACACACACACAATAGAGATTTTTCATTTTTAACTTTGTCTTTTTGATTAGGAAGGTTAAGACAAGGGGTTACTCTTTTTAAGAGTGTTCCGAACAGAGCTTCTACACAACTCGTTCATGAGCCCAAGTAGGCCAAGTGTTGTAACCATGATCTGATACCAATTTGTCACACACCCACTGCGACATAATAAATTTTCACCTTTTCTCGAGGAACAAAATCCCCAAAATCCTATGGGGCTTAGCATAAGCTAGATTTTCCCTTTTTTTTTCCACCTCCATGTGATCGTTGATCATGATCACAAGCCAAACAAATAGGCGCCTTTTCACATTTCGCGACTCAACGGTATAAGCGAGTCGAGTCTGTCGACTCTGCAAACCCCGAAATTCCGAAATGCCAAAGATGCATTGATCAACAATTAACCCTCTAGGCTATGCCTTGATCCATATGACCACTTCTCTTAAGACCACAGTCTCATTCCCTTCGAGACTTATCAATACGAGAGCCTGACCTCTTGTCAATGGGACTTCTGAATTCCCGATTTATGATTCCCCAGAATGGCCTTTGTCACATTAGCCCTGCTGGCTATGCCTTGCTCCAGGTGACCATTCCTCATAAGACCTCTGTCCTATCTCTTTCGGGATTTATGAATACGAGAGCCCGACCTCTTATCAATGAGACTCCCGAATTCCCGATTTGTGAAATCTCGATGGACTCTTCCTTTCCGAATTCATGATATCCAAAATCATGTAATGGGTATAGCTCCCTTCTTTCAGCGCCCTCTGTGCATGACCAACGACTAGGCTAAGCGCTAGCTCCCGTTGCAACTTCGCAACTTCGCAAGTCAAAAGGTTGAGCACTCATGCTCTTATCCCATGAATTCCCGAGATGTGAGAAGTCAACAGAGTGTTAACTCCTTTCTCTAGGTGATGTGTGTCCACCTGTCAATCATACGGGCCCCACTTTGTGGTTCTGCCACGTGTTCCTTCATGCCCGACTTTCGACACTTTGCGACTTCTGATATCGAGAAGAGGTCCTCTCAACCTCTGAACCTCTGAATGCGTGATACGCGTGATGAGGCTCTGATCCAACAGTCCTCCCATGACCTGGATCCAATGGTGATCCTTGCTCCTCATGATTTCGCCACTCGTGACTTGGAGCACCCAACTTCTGGGCTCTCACCTTGCGAACCTATGAGTTCGCGAGATCCCTCGATATTTGCCACTTGTCCTCCTCAGACAGACATTTTTTATCTTCTCGCGACTTCGCCGCTCTCGAATTCAAGAGATTTCCTCCTCTGACTCTCGATGTTTGAATCCTCAATAGAGAGGATCTCACGACACGCGTCCTCCTTCCAATGGAAGACTCAGGTTCTTCCGCGAATTCGAAACTCACAAAGTCTAGATGCTCAGCTATGTGAGTCCTGATGCCCGAGTCTCCTAAGTGGATGATCCCGCGACATGCGTACTTCCGTAGATGGACAGCTCCGATCCCTTCGCAAATTCAGAACTTCTGATGTCGAGTGTCCAGACCTTTGTCCTCAGGACCCTCGAACTCCCAAATGTTAAGATCCTAATACCAACTCCTTACTTTTCACTTCTGCTGCTCATGAAGGTTTAACCCCCATGCATCTCTTTTCAGATCTAATGGCTGATGGGTGTTCAGACAAATTTTTGATGGCTCAGACCTATCCCGTGCTGTGCACTCTCCTGCCACTCCCTAGACATGGAAAAACCAACAGTCGAGATACTCCCACGGACCTTGGGGATCTATGGTCCCGATTTCTTCACTACTCATGAAGATAAAGGAAAAGGGGTTAAGGAATTTAACGCCATCATCTCTTCCTCCAATATAACGATTGTGAATGACCACAGATCTTTCGATGGGATCTCATCCATCAGTCGATTCTTATCCACATGCTCTTGTTTTGGGATTTCATGAGTCGGGGTTTCGGGACTTGCAAGTGAAAGAAAAATCGCACCTAGATACTCCGGGTGCTGAAACGCCAAAATATTGAGGTCTACGAGGACCATTCTCCCTCGTACAAGGTTTTTATACTTAACCTCTAATATCTTTCTCGGGTCCTCAAGTAATTTACACCAGGTTTTGAAGACCAGACTGGAAGGTCTTCTATAAGGTAAGGGAGTGGTCTCAAAGGATGCCTTCGAGAGGAAATCTATCCAAGGCATCAGGTAGGACAAACACAGGAACAATCTCCCGAGAGAAGACTTGAAGTCTGACTTAGATCAGTAAAAATATAAATAGAAATTCGTAAAACATAATCCATACGTGGTCTTTCCATTTTAAGCATTCAACCACCATTTCTGGTCAAAACACCACACATGCAGTCTTATGCTCAAACCATTCATAAATTGCACATACTATGAACATATATATCAACATATAAACTTCAAGATACAGGATATAAAACAGTTATCAGAAATAACACCAGGTGTGATTGCAACTGTTGAGAGGGGTGCTCGTTTCCACCCAACCGTAGGCTCAACAACTCCCAATGGATTTACCACTAGCCACCCCCGAGTTGAGACCACGATGTTGCGAGCCTGTGTCTCTATTTTCCAGTGACCGAGAACGAAGTTTACTCTCCTTCTTCTCTGCTATCACTCACTCTGTATTTTTCCAAAGTTCTCCTCCTCCTCTTTCCCTCGCGTCTGCCCCTTGATCACCCACTCTTCCTGCCTTTTCTCTGTTCGGTGAGGTTGCGTGTGGCATGATTTTCCTCACAGTGGTCAGGTCTAAGGACTCTACTGATGGGCGGTTCACCACCATCCCTCATTACTCATGAGGATCCCTTTACCTACCAATCCTGATGAGTCATTTAATTCGGGGCCATCGAGCCACTCTTGGTTCTTTGGGCTAGTGAAGTCCAAATATGGTATTGGTTTCGGTGGAAGTTAACGCCACCTTTCCAGGTGCCTTCCACCACCTTTCTTCAGCCATTGTGGTCTCTTTTTCAGCATATCCCCTCTTAGTAGTCCTGCAATATATATTCATAATATTATTCACATTCATCAACCTTTTTCACAAGGTCCATTCACATCACACATTCACATTTTTGGGTTTTCCACAGTTCTTGGCCAGTATAGTTATTTTTACAAACTAGGGGAAACAGGGTGTTATAGTTCCTGGTCATCAACATTTGAGACAACTTAGAGATGCGATTTAGGCCCAATTCAAAGATGAGGGAGTGGTTTTATGTGATGTCATCCTTGGGGGAAATAAATCACATTAGCCAACAAAAGATGAGACAAAAAAATTTCAAGTATGTTGTGATTGCTATTCTCCCTTAATTCGATCATCTGTTTGGTTGAAAGTCCTGCCTAAAGATTTGTATGTTGACTTTCTTTTTTTTAGTGCTATAAATTGGAATGAACGTCCAAGTCACCTACAAAATTCTCCTCTGTTGAAGCACATAGCTTCTTCCAGCAACACATATCTAGAAAGTGTATCAAATGCTGCAGATCACATCAAAATATAGCTTTCGTCATAGGGGTGGCAGACATCGCGGCCCGGAAAATGGTCTAGAATATTCGGAATTGACGCCAAATATTACTCCATTCCCGATTATACTCAAAAGGAAATTATAAAATTCGATCCTCACGAACATGAGAAACTATATGTGTGTTTAAATCAAAATTATAAAATTACAGAACCTTTTATGCCAAAGATTGTTGAGCGACCTATGGATGTAGTAACGGACTTGACATACAATCAAATTTTGATCACTACTGATACTAATGCGAAGTGCAAGAAGTCATGATGCCAGGCTCTAGGTAGTAGGAATCCACATTGGCGGTGACTCCAGGCTCCAAATAGCTTCGAATTTGGACATCGACACTAGCGGTGTAAATGGGAACAATGCTATTGACTGTAGTGCGACAATGCGGTGAACAATAAGGGATGTCATTGTCGAAGCACTTAGACTGCAAGATTGTCAGACCTGCAAAGAACATCGGCTATAGTGTTTCTTTGTCACGACAACTACAATGTTTCTTTGAGTCCAGAAATATTTGGAGGTTGGGTGTACTATGCGATAACGACCTTGACATTAGGTACATGTTAGACATCTATTATCTGACATTGCAGTGTTAATGCAATTTCCATAGTGGACGACGAATCTATTGGATTGGCACAAACAATATTAATTGTTTGATTAATTAACATCCTTGAAGGACATGAATCCCAAACAACGCATGGAACTTTTCGAACAACCATGTGTTAAAAAAATACATTGTTCTTTATTTTAATAAATATTTTTTTTTTTTTATATGTCTAACATTAAGTTGCACACATAAACCTTTTTAAGTTAACCAAAAGTAATATATAGTCAACTCAGATTCCCGAAAGCGATTAAATTCCCTAGAGATAGATCTAGTTTATTTCCATCATGTTGGTTTGGATAGAAGGATCCACCACCAGGACAAAGAAAGAAGGTAGCAATAAAAGAAGTTGTGCAAACACAACCTCGTGATGGAAGCACTCTATGACCAGGAAGGCACTCTGTCCTTCTCGATCTGTGATCCCGATGCCATGGCTATTTATTTGATCCATACAAGGTAATACTTCAAGCATCGAGCAATTTTACTTTTTTTGTTCAAATATTGGATCCACTGCAAAAAACTAAATGCGTTCTCCTTATTCAAAGCAAGGGAAACAACATGAAGATTGGTATTGGATGGAAACAACTATGGAATATACTACTACTTCAAGGTCTCTTCTACAGAATGAATCAAAATGATTACATGAAGGTGGTATTAAAAGGTGATTTTCAGAAACCAAATCATTACCTAAACATGCCAAACTTCTTGCAAAAGGTGGTAGTATAAAGTAATCTTCAGAAAGTGTTGTAAAGTCCATAACCCATAACTCCTTCCCACTAACTTTTCCTAGTTACATGTTGATGCAGGGATTAGAAAATTTTGAGAGCATCGTTCCCTGGTTATATACCCACCTTCAAGTAGAAGGACAATATTCTTGCAAAGAGGGGCAATCTCTTCGACCCACATGCAATCATATGCATATGAATAGTGAAACAAATGTGCAGTGGTGATAGAAAGTTGATTGTATGTTGGTGTATACCCCCCTTCTCTCCTAAGGGTTGTGCGACCTCCCGGTCAAGGATAGATCAATATACTGAGTCAAATCAACTCTTTGGGTCTCTGTTGTACCCCAAATCAATTTACATGGGTCTTTATTCAAAGACACAGGGTGTATGAGACCCGCGGGTTCTCTCCTAAGATCTAATAAACTTACGTGCAACTGGGTGCTAGCTCATCTCTAGCTAATCCTTTACGTGACCACGACTGTGACCACTCGCCTAATCAAAAGGTGCGTCATGACTTCGTGTTTCGTGATTTCGAGACTTATGCTGTGAGTCACCCTGACTACTCCAACTCCCGAAATGCCAAAATTTCGGAGCACCCAAAATCAATGGCTCACGCTCCTCTTGATCTAATGGTTGCGATCAAATCACGATTTTGTGATTCATGAATTCTTATAACTCCACCTTTGACTCCTCTGAGTCACGAGTTAGAGAAACACTGATCTCTCACCACGTGTCTTGTCTTGATGGACGCTTCCAATGATTTTGGGACTTTGCATTTCGCAAGGTTGAAAGACTTATCACCTTTGGTCCTCTGATCCTTGAAATGCCGATATTTCGTAGCCTCAATCTCACGATCCTAATTTCCCCATGATCTGATAGTTCAGATCTCGTCGAGGTTTCACATGTCAGGATTTCACATGTCGCGAGGCTGAAAGACTTCTCACCTCTGTTCTCCCGATCCCCGAAATGCCGAAACTCTTTCTGGGAAATCAACGACCCAAATCTCCCCTGGATCCAACAACTCAGATCATGTCGTGTATTTGGATTTTTTGAATCCTGAGTATTTCAAACTTTTACTTCTCCACAATGCAAGTCATCGAAATTTTGAGCGTTCACCATGCGTCCCCCTTGATGGATGATTCTGATTCTTTAGCATTCAAATCGAATGACTGAGTTCTTTTCCCCCTTTCACTTACACTATCTTCAAAGTTAGAATATTCTTTGAGCGTTCAAAGGTTTCGAACCTTTGGTCCTTTGGCGGGTCCAATTCTTGGACCTATTTAACACTTATGTGAAGTGTTACTCCTCATGACCTTGGTCTCATGAAGACTTCAATTTTTTGTGCACTCCTTGTATTCAGGGATTTTGATAACTTAGATCCTCAGGATTTATCGATGGGAAACTCCTCTCTCCCTCTTGGTGTTCACTTCTCTAGTTCTTCGACTTCTTGCAAAGTCCCCTCGACTCTTGCTCGAATCTCGTATTTATGCACCCCTTTCACCAGACCTTGCGCAAGGTTTGAATTCTTGCGGGTGACTGTGCACTCCTTGCACCAGTCTCTTTGCACTCCTTGCAAAGGGAAAGTATCATGTTATCTCTTCTGATCCTTGGAACCAAGATATATCTCGTCAATGCACTCTTTGCGAATCTATGTGCACACATTGCACTACTTCAACATAGGAGAAATAATTGAAAATCATCCTCACATTCACAGTCTCATCTACTCATATGAGATTCATTCATTCTCTTATGAAAACACAATACAGAGAATTGAAAAACAATGTTTACACCATGCATTGGATCAATTTTCCTGTGTTCTATTTGTAAGTGAAAATGATTACAACTCAAAATAAAAAACAACTAAAAAACTCTAATTTCCTACTAACTTGAAACTAACATCTCCTCTACATCCAGTCTCTCCAACCAACCTCATTTGGGTTTAAAAAACATCTATTTAACTCATAGGGTTCTTAGGGTTCCCCCTGACTACGTGTCTACTCTAAGACTTAACCTAAAGACTATCTAGACTAGTCGCATTCCAAATCCATAGTGGAAACTCCCACTCCACTTGCGATTATCCAAATGTGCCTCAAAGGGTAATTCCATCACTGGACTCAAGAGTGCCTCAAAAGATAAATTACGGTGTTGGGTTAAGGAGGATTTCACATATCTACTATAACTGTCAACATTGATCTCTCATACATATTATCAGACGTTGATAGGTCTTGCTCCATGCGCTTGCCAACGATGCTCCTGCATCATACTCCCCTTGAAAAAAATTCATGGACTCCTGTCCATGATCTCCTGTACTGACTTTCCATTCTTCTATATAGCAACTTCATTTTCCCAACTGGAATATTCTATTGGGTGTCCTTTCCACTTGACCAGATACTCAAAACAGGTCTTCCTCATGGTCTTTTTGTCGATCCTATGATTAACGATCTTCTCCATCTGTGGATTTTCTGCTATAGGAATTTGTTTCTCCCACTGAATATTCACTTGATCTTTTGATCCCTCTGTGTCATATTTCTTGTAAGGATACAGGTCTTCAACATTGAATATGGGTGATATGCCCACATCATCTGGAAGCTCAATCTCATAGGTGTTTGCATCAAACTTCCTCAAGATCTTACATGGTCCTATCTTCTTCATCTTTAACTTGTTATATGTTCCCCTAGGGAACCTTTAATTTCTGAGATGTGACAAAACCTGATCTCCCACTTCAAATTGAATTTATCTACGGTGTTGATCAACCCTGTGTTTGTACTCCTGGTTATAACTCTCCAACTGTCCTCTGATATGGCTATGGAGCTTCTCCATTTATGCATCAAAATTTTCTACTCCAACGCTCCTAATCTCACTCTGTTCCAAGTTTCTAAACTCAGATACTCCCTTGGGTTTCATTCCATACAATATTTGGAATGGGATATTTCCAATGCTCCTGTTTGGCGATTCATTGTATGCAAATTCTGCTTGTGGCAGAATCTGATCCCATTGATTATGGTGTTTCGTGACCAGACTCCCCAATAAGTTTCCCAAACTTCAGTTTACCACCTCAGTCTATCCATATTTCTAAGGGTGATAAGATGAGCTAAAGGACAAATTTGTCCCCAACTTCTTCCACAGTGTTCTCCAAAAGTGACCAACAAATTTTGTTTCTCTATCCGAGACAATGCTTCTGGGTAGGCCGTGAAGTGTTACAACTTCCTTGAAAAACAAATTTGCAACATGTGTTGCATCATTGGTCTTCTGGCATGGGATAAAATGTGCCATCTTTCAAAATCTATACACCACCACAAACATGGAATCAAATCCTCTTTGTGTCCTTGTCAGTCCCAACACAAAATCCATGCTTATTTCATCCCAAGGCCTCTCTGGTATTGGAAATCGTTGATACAATCCAGTGTACTATCTCTTCCCTTTTGCATGTTGGTAGATCCTCCATCTGTTCACAAACTTTATCACTTCTGTTCTCATACCTGGCCAATAGTATGAACTTCTCAACTATGCAAATGTTTTATCATGGCTGAAATCTCTAGCCAATCATCCACTATGATTTTCTTTCAAAAGGTTATCCCTCATTGAGCATTTTGGTATGCACAAATGATTCCCCTTGAACAACAATCCCTCTTGAATCATGTACTCTATCCACTGGCTTTTGTCTCTTAGCATAGGATTCATGCATGCTTTGTATGCCTCTTTGAAATCTGGATCATCATTGTACATTTCCTTAAGGTGTTCAAACCCCAAGGTCTTCACCTGAAATTCCTGCAGAATCAAGCATCTTATTCTCATTGCATCAAAAAATTTGTTAGCATTCCCAAAAATATGTTTTATGACAAAAGTAAAATTATGCATAAACTCAACCCATTTTGCATGCCTCTGATTCAATTTTTCCTGCCTGATTATGTATTGTAAGGCTTGGTTATCGCTATACAAGACAAATTCTTGTGGGACAATATAATGTCTCCATTTCTTCAAGGCTTGAATTATGGCATAGAAATATTTTTCATATGTGGATTATTTCCTCTTGGTCTCACTCATCTTATCACTGGAATAGGTAACATGCCTATTATCCTGACTCAAAAATACTCCTATTGCAACTCCACTTGCATCAAATCTCACCTGAAATGTCTTCTCAAAATTCGGCAAGACCATAATTTGTCGTTATGTTATTTTCTCCTTTAGTATATTGAAGCTCTTTTCGACCTCCTCTGTCCATTTGAAAGACTTGTGCTTCTTTTTCATTGTATCCATCATTGGCGCACAAATTCCACTTAAGTCTATGATGAACTTCCTATAGAAACTTGCTAATCCATGGAAGCTCCTTACCTCAAACATACTCCTTGGTAACGACCATTCTTTGATCGCTTTCACCTTCTCTTGATCCATCTTTAGTTCATTTGAAGAGATCACAAAACCCAAATAAATGAGTTTTGTCTTCATAAAAGAGGACTTGTTCAGATTTATCAACAACTTCTCCTGCTATAGCCTTCTCATCACTAATGTCAGGTGCCTCAAATCCTCCTCTTTAGTCCTGCTAAAGATCAATATATCATCCAGATATACAACCACAAACTTGCCAATGAAATATTTTAGTATTTCATTCATCAGTATCATAAAAGTACTTGGGGCATTAGTTAAGCCAAATGGCATAACAAGCCACTCATACAAACCTTCATTTTTCTTAAAGGTTGTTTTCCATTCATCACCTTCCCTCATCCTAATCTAGTGATATCCACTTTTCAAATCTATTTTGGAAAAGAAATTTGCTCCACTTAAACAATCCATTAAATCATCCATTCTCGGTAAAGGAAATCTATACCTGATGGTGATCTTGTTGATGGATCTCGAGTCTGTGCATATTCTCCATCCTCCATTGTTCTTTAGAATTAACACAGTTGGTACTGTGCATAGACTCAAACTCTCTTTGACCAAACCCTTGTGTAACAATTCTGGGACTTGGTTTCTCACCTCCTCGTTCTCTCGAGGTGTCAATTTGTATGTTTCTTTGTTTGGCAGACTTTCTCCTGGTATCAAGTCAATATGGTGACTGGTACTTCTGATGGTTGGAAATGAGTTTGGCAGCTCATCCACCACTATGTCAACGAAATTATCCAACAATTCCTAAACTTCTTCAAGAAAATAGTCCATCGATGTACTTGTAAGGATAACTCTAGGTTTCCTCACCACAACGAACTCCATCTCCTTTTCTTCCTTGACTTCCTTCAGGAGTTCCTTCCCACTCATGAGAAGTATGCTTGTGCTGAATTCCTCTTTCACTTTCTTCTCCTCTATTGGCAGCAACATGTGTGTTCTACCATTCTTCTCCAAGGTGTATGTATTCTTTCTCCCATCATGAATGACATTCATGTTAAACTGCCATGGTCTTCCCAACAAAATATGGCATATATCCATGGAAATTACATCACAGATAATTTCATCTATATATCCTCCTATCTTAAAATTAACCAAGCATTGTTTAGTGACCATTACCTGGTGTCCTTTTTTCAACCATGAGACTTTGTATGGTTTTGGATGTGCATTTGTTTCCAACTCCATTTTCTCCACCATCTCCGTGGATACTATATTATCAGTGCTCCCACTGTTCATTATGTTGGACACACCTACCACACTTAGAGGGGGGGTGAATGAGTGTGGGGCTCTTTTTCCCAAAACTTCCCTCTTGTACAAAAACTCATCAATTAGCATTCAACATTTATTCATTACCCATTGTTGTCATTTATAACCAGTTATA
>ML777393.1:403332-450378 GCA_009831015.1 Picea engelmannii | reverse complement strand
TCCACATACCACCAGAAATGGCATGACAAGCACTATCCATCTAGGATAGTTTCACCAACAATTTCCTTGATCTTCATCTCGTTATTCCTCATACAAGCATGGGCCCTCCAACCATTCTTCTAGGATAACTCAATCCGTAAAGCGTCTTCCCATGAGGGATTTCACCATAAGGGGACCACTTTGGAGTTCATCTATTTGTACACCTTATCAATCATGATAAGACAATAATGAGTCATCGATACATTTTTCCAACAATGCATCATATACCAATGGAACCACATCGATCCATCTTCATCATGTATCAATGACAACTCATTGATCCATCTTCATATATGCATTCTCATCAAGGACAATACATATTATATTACGTCAATCATCAATCAATCAATCCTTTGACATCAATCAATCACTTGACATCAATAAATGACATCAATCAATCAAACCATTGGCATCAATGACAACATGATCCAACAGATTATCACCTTGAATACTCTTTCCTTAGTCTTGGAAGTTGTTCTAAAGAGACTGCTCCTCTGCACTGGCCTTTCAACTTCTACCCCTAATTTTAAGAGAACCTTCCTCAACATCAAGGAACTTCCATCCTCTGCTCCTTCTGCTTCAACATTTCCTCTCTATGCTTCTGAAATGTGAGCTTCACCTCCTCCTTCTTTATTTTTCTAGGGACATTCCCAAGACATATGTCCTATCTTTCTACATGCATAACATCTTACTTTTCCTCTTCCTCCTCTTCCTCTTCCTATAGAAGAACTCCTCCCACCACCCTGTCTTTCTAGGGAAATTCCTCCTCTTTCTGAGTGAGTGTGTGGTTTCTCAGCCTTGTCCTTAGACTTGTGTGCCTTGTCATGGGAAACTCCCTTACCTCTTTTTGGGGCTGGGATTTTCCTCTCCCTTGCTGGATTTTTTTTCTGGTCAACTTCTCACCTTCTTTCAGTGAAAACTGATAAGCATCCTCCACTATCCTTACCGACATCATTCTAAGCTCATCCTAGATTTCATACCTCAGACCATTTATATATATGGGAAATTTTTCTTCATCTCTCTCCCTTTGTCCAGTCCCGATGTTAAGCCTATAGAACTCCTCTGTGTACTCCTTAACTGTCATCCTTTTCTGTCTCAGGTTCTGCATCTTCCTGAACAAATTTATTTGATAATCCTTGGGCATAAAATTATCCTTTAGCTTGGCTACCATTCTTTCCCAATTATTTATCTTATGTTTTTATTTGCTTCTCCTCTCAGCCTACAGTTCATCCCACCACAACATTGCATGTCCTTTTAGCCAGGTGACAACCTATTTCACCCTTTTCTCTTCATCGACCTCTTCATAGTAGAAGTGTTTATCCATGGATCTTATCCAATCCATAAGCTCTTCCGCGTCTAAATTTCCTTCATACATTGGGAACTCTATCTTGGCTCTCCCTTCCAATCTGGCAACTTCTCTCAGCAAGCGTTCTTCAAAAACATCCTCTCCTGCATCTTCTTCAATGACATTCTCGCCCATGGCTTCTTCGTTCTCTGCATCACTGATGTCTCCAGTGTCATTTTCTCATCTCTGTATTGCCTCCATTTCTTCTAATATTGCACAAAGTTCTCGCATATCCCTTTCTACAACTTAATTGGATAAAGGTGGCTCCACTCGTCTCCTCAGTGGAATTGTGTTGACTTTCTGTCACACACAGGGTACAACTCTGAATTCTTTATGTCTCTTCTCGTTTTCCTTCAGTCTGCAAGCAACAATTTGGCTCTAATACCACTTGGTGCAGATCCCCCTTATCTCCAAAGGGTGACACAACCTCCTAGTCAAGGATCGATCAAGATACTGAGTCAAATCAACTCTTCGGGTCTCTGTTGGACCCCAAATTGATTTACATGGATCCTTTCTTCAAAGACGTAGGTTGTATGAAACCCACAGGTTCTCTCCTTAGATATAATCAACTTATGTGCCAACTGGGCACTAGCTCATCTCTGGTTAAGCCCTCTCCTTTATGTGACCATGACTATGACCACTCACCTAATCAAAAGGCACCTCAGGATTTCACGTTTCATGATTTTGGGACCTCAGCTGTGAGTCACCCTGACATCTCCAATTCCTGAAATGCCCAAATTTCAAAGCACCCCAAATCAATGGCTCACTCTCCTCCAGATCTAATGGTTGCGATAAAATCGTGATTCACGAGTTCTTATAACTCTACCTTTGACTCCTCTGAGTCATGAGTCGGTGAATCGTTGATCTCTCACCACATGTCCTATCTTGATGGACACTTCCAATGATTTTAGACTTCGTGTTTCATGAGGTCGAAAGACTTATCACCTCCGGTCCTTTTATCCGCTAAATGACGATATTTCAGAGCCTCAATTTGACAACCCTGATTTCCCCATGATATGACAGTTCAGATCTCATTGGGGTTTCGTGTATTTGGATTTCACATGTTGCAAGATGGAAAGAATTCTCACCTCTGTTCTCTCGATCCCTGAAATGCCCAAACTCTTTCTAGGAAATCAACGACCCAAATCTCCCTTGGATCCAACGACTCATATCACATCACGGATTCAGATTTCGTGAATCCTGAGTGTTTCTCCCTTTGGATTCTCCACAATACAAGTAATGGAAACGCTAAGCGTTCGTCATGCATCCCCCCTGATGGATGATTCTGATTCTCTAGCGTTCAGATCGAACATCTAAGATATTTTCCCCCTTTTGCTTACGATATCTTCAGAGTTACAAGATTCTCTGAGCATTCAAAGGTTTCGAACCTTTGTTCCTTCGGTGGGTCCGATTCTTGGACCTCTTTAACACTTATGAGAAGTGTTAATCCTCATAATATTGGTCTCATGAAGACTTCGATTTCCCGCGCACTCCTTACGATCAGGGATTTTGATAACTCAGATCCTTGGGATTTCTCAAAGGGAAACTCCTCTCACCCTCCTGACGTTCACTTATTTGGTTCTTCGACTTCTTGCAAAGTCCCCTCGACTCTTGCTCGAATCTCGGATCTGTGCATCCCTTGCATCAAACCTTGCGCAAGGTTCAAATTCTGGCAAGAGACTATGCACTCCTTGCACCAATCTCTTTTCACTCCTTGAAAAGGGAAAGTCTCATGTTATTTCTTTTGAGCCTCAGAACCGAGATAGATCCCGTCAATGCACTCCTTACGTCTTTGTGTGCACACCTTGCACTACTTCAACATAAGAGAAAAAATTGAAAATCATCCTCACATTCACAGTATCATCTACTCATATGAGATTCATTCATTCACCTATGAAAACACAATACAGAGAATTGAAAAACAATGTTTACACCATGCATTGGATCAATTTTCCTCTGTTCTATTTGTAAGTGAAAATGATTACAACTCAAAATAAAAAACAACAACTGAAAAACTCTAATTTCCTACTAACTTGCAGCTAACATCTCCCCTGCAGCCAATCTCTCCAACCAACCTCATTTGGGTTTACAAAAAATATGTTTATATTAGAGGGTTCTTAGGGTTCCCTTTGACTACGTGTCTACTCTAAGACTTAACCTAACAACTATCTAGACCAGTCACATTCCAAAGCTGTAGTGGAAACTCCCACTCCGCTTGCGATTATCCAAATATGCCTCAAAGGGTAATTCTGTCACTGGACTCAAGAGTGCCTCAAAAGATAAATTATGGCATTGAGTTAAGGCGGATTTCACATATCTACTGTAACTGCCAACGTTGAGCTCTCGTACAGATTCCTAGATGCTCATAGGTCTTTCTCCACACGCTTGAAAATGATGCTCCTGCATCATATGTGGAGTCTGTTACTACATTTGGAGGATGCTGAAGAAACTTTGATAAATAATCTGAATTTTTGTCAAGTCTGTTACCACACCCATAATTCCCTCAACAAGATTTTAAATAGAAACTTCTGTATTTTTAGGATGTTGATTCAACCACCCATATAGTTTCTCACATTCATGACGATCCAAATTTATAATCATTCTGAGTATATTCATGAATGGAGTAATATTTGGCGTCATTCCGAATATTCCAGACCATTTTGCAAGCCATGATATGTGCGATTCCTCTGACGAAAGATAAATTCTTGTGTGGTTTGCAGAATTTGATACATTTGCCAAATTTGTGTTATTGGAAGAAGCTATATACTTCAACGAAGGAGAATTCTGCAGGTGGCCTGAAAGTCCCTTCCAATTTCTAGTAACAAAACAAATAAGTTCAACACACAAATCTTCAGGCATGCCTTTCAACCAACCAAAGCATCGAATACAGGGAGAATACCAATCACAAGATACTTGATTTTTTTTGTGTGCCTGAGTTTCTATTGGCTAATAGATTTTTTTTCGCTCAAAGATTACGTCACATAAAACCATTCCCTCTCCTTTAAATTGGGCCTTAATGGAATCTCTAATTTGTCTCACATGTTGATGACCAGGAACATTGCAACGAAGGCACCTTAAAGCCCAAGTCTTTGATGATAGAGAGAAATGGGAATAAGTATTTAAAATGAATGTTGGAGGATGATAGTATAATCTTCCATAAATCTTGGTTTAATTCATTTTAATGGAAGATTCCCTCGATATTTTCTCTTATTAATGCCAATATTTTTGAATATGTGTGCTGAATAGTCACTAATAACATGAGTTAGCATTCCCATATACAAACAAATTATCAAATATGACAACCTGTAATATATGCACAGTATTACATGTTTGTGGATGGTAGCGTGGTAGTACAATATTGAACTGTTACTATGATGATGCCTTAAAAAAACTAAAATAACCAACACTTTTTGCCAATTCAAGATTGACACAATTTTTTTTATCAGATCCCATAATATTCGCCTGTTAATGCGTTTTAATGGGAGATGTCCTCAAGCTTTTCTCTTATTAATGCCAATAGTTTTGAACCTATCTGGTGATTTTTCACTAGTAAAATCATAATTAATGTGCATTGGGAAGGGCGAAAGGTGGCGAGGATGGAGGGGAGCGAAAACTTCTTTTAAACTTTTTTGAACCCGCGAAAATTTGAAGACTCGACAAGTATGGAAAGTCAGGTCGGTTAGATGTAGTCATCGTAGGTAGAGTCAGTCTTGTGAGTTTGAGGAGTCTGGGGTAAAATTGTAGATCACTGAAGATTTGGGTTCAATATGTATACCCCAAACACGGGGCACCAGAGTTTGATAACGCCTATCCGTGAACCCTCGTTCATAAAATTGGCTAAGTATGAAAATGAACAACGGTTGGTCGGACTCGTGATGTGAATATATAGACGGATATGACAATTTTCCAGTTCGCCACCACGGGAACCCACGAGAACAGAAACTTGACCAAGTATAGAACCAAAAACACATAATAGAGGGGAAGAACAAAAGGGAAAAATGAGAAAGTTTTGAAGAGGAAAAAGAAAGGGAGACAAGAACTTTATCCCTCACACAACAACACTTATTATCACAAATATGAAGCCATAGAAACACATTAACTATGGGAAAAACATTCTCAGCTATGAAATATAGTTGAAGCTCGACAAACTCTGGTTCAAGTCAAAAGAGATGTTGTTTATATCTACTGCAAAATTTTGCATATTATTTTATCTTAATAGTATTTTTTGGTGGCCCAACTATAAAACCATGTTCCAATTTGTGTTTTCCAAGTGGAGATGTGTTTGTGAAGAAACAAGTACGAAGAGGCTTAATTGTAGTTGCAGGGCCTCAACTTTGCAAATTTGAATCAAACAACAATAAGCAGCATCCAACGAACCAACGATAAAACATCAACCAATCAACCAAGAATTCCGGTGAAGAACAATATTGTCCAAATTTACTGCAGACAATATTGTATAAAAAAATCAAAGGAATATATTGTAACACGCCTGTTAAGAAAACATTTTATGTTGTGAGGCTTGACAGGTAAACATGTAAGACTGTAAGGACCATGCAAAGGCCTCCCACTGTGCAAACATTTAAGGAAGCAACAACAAAAACAACAATAGGAAAACAAGAAACCAATCAACAAGCAACAAGCAAGCGACAACCAGTGAACCAGTAATGCCACCAAAGAACAATATCACCCATATTCACTGCAGAAAACATCGCATAAGAAAAAAGAAAGGATGAAAATGTATTACAAGAGGCCTGTCAAGAAATGCAGGAACGGAAATGCAAAACCAATACCCACCAGTGAATGGAGAAGGATAGAAGTGCATCCCCTGGCCCACAAACTGTAACAACATGTCCAACTGTAGATGTAGGACCCCAACCTTGCAAAGTTGAAGAAAACAAGAGCAAGAAACAAATAACAAACCATTGAAAAAACACCAAAAGGCCCAACTGTAGCTGTAAGACCTCAACTCTTCAAAATTGAATCGAACAACATTAAGGAGCATCCATTGAACCAAGGAGCAAGCACCAACCAGCCAACCAGGAATGTTGGTGAAGAAAAATATTGGCCAAATTCACTACAAACATGATTGTATCAAAAACTTTGGAGGAAAATGTATCGTAACACATCTATTAAGCAAACATTTCAGGCTATGAGGCCTTTCAGGTAAAAATTTAAGGATGTGAGGACCATACAAAGGCTTGCCACTGTGAAAACAATTAAGAAAGGTGTAGTTTTCATGGTTGGTATTTTCAATACTGGGAGCAATCAAAATCCTCTTGCATTCCATCTTTGTATGTGATTAATACAACCATATAAGTAAGACTGTAATGTTTTCTTCGTATCGTTCCTAATCACCAATGTTCGACACAAAACATACCTCCATCACAGTCACATTAACATATAGGAAAATGAAATCGTATTTTATCCTCACATACAAAGATGTTATGAAAGAGGATTTGGACTCAGGCATGCCCAGTAGTGAAATTTATCACCTGCAAACTACAAATAGAAAAGGAAGCTAAACACGACACCCAAACCCACCCATCAATGGGGAACAACAAAAGGCCAGTTCCAATCGTGGTTGCATAATCCCAAGCATGAAAACTGCAACAAGACCAATAGGAAAACAAGAACAACAACAACATGCAAACAATAAATCAATGAACAAGCAAGGAGAAAGCATGAAAGGAAGCTAAACATGAAATCCAAACCCAACCGTCAATGAGGAACCACAGAAGACCAGTTCCAATCACGGTTGTAGAATCCCAAGCATGAAAAATACAACAAGACCAATAGACAAACAAGAACAACAACAACATGCAAACAAGAAATCAGTGAACAAGCAAGGAGCAAGCATGAACTAGAGAACCCATAATTCCACTAAAGAACAATATTGCCCATATTCACTACAGAGAACATTGCATAAAAAAAAATGGAGGAAAATGTATTGTAACAAGCCTGTTAATTAAACATTTAAGGTTGTGAGGACTATTAGGTAAACATTTAAGTCTGTCAGGACTATTGTGTAAACATTTAAGAAAGAATGCAGTGTGGCAAGTCTGTTATGTACGAAAAAATAATTATTATATTATTTTTAGTTCCCTAGTTCCAACAATAGATATTATGAAAATATCTTTTTGAAGTTCAAACAATATTTCTATGAAGTTTGAACAATAGATATTATGCAAATATGTTATGAAGTTCAAACAATAAAAAAAAAAAACAGTAACAATATATGATAAAAAACTTTGGATATCCAAACATTTCAAGAAAAAAGTAAAAATTCAGAAAGACCGTATATGATAAAAAACTTTGGATATGATAACATATAAAACGTTGGGAATAACGAAGTTGGAAATAAGACCTCCAATCTTTTATCCAATCAAATCATGACATATATGGTATTTTTTATTATACAAAAATCAATGTTTTTAGTTCCCTAGTTCCATCAATAGATATTATGCAAATATTTTTAGTCAAAGGACAAACTAATATGAAGTCAATGAATTATCGATCGCTATAGTCCCTCTACGCCTTCGGCAGGGACTAATAAGACCAACAATGCAACATGTTTTTCAAGGAAGTGCTGCATTTTTATGGATCATAAGGAGATCTAAATTTCCTTCATCATTTTTCAACAACTTTGTGGAATAATCTAGGTATGAAATTGTAATATATTGAACATCATATCACCAACAAATAGATGGCCATATTGATGTTCTACATTCAATTGTGGGGAGTCTATTGATATTTTTATATGGAAGTCGGTAAAAACATTGGGATTCGATTTTGTCGCATCTAGAATTTACATATAATAGTTCTATGAATAAGTCAAGCGGAGGATCACCATTTTATATTATGTATGGACATAACCAATGATGATTTATGGACATAATTTTTTTTTACTAATATAAAGACAAAAAAATGATGACACCAAATCATTTGTAGAAACAATCAAAGAGGCATATGCACTAGTGCAACTTATTTTTAAGTTGTCAAGTGAGAAATATAAATAACATAGTATAAGTCTTTTGAAAATAGTGATAACCAACGATGATTTATGGACTTAGTTGTTTTTTACTAATAGAAAGACAAAAAAATGATGACACCAAATCATTTGTAGTTGCAATCAAAGAGGTAGATGCACTAGTGCAACTTGTTTTAAAGTTGATGAGTAAGAAATATAAAGAATATATTATAAGTCTTTTGAAAATAGTGATAAAATTAAGGTAGATATGAGAAAGGAACATTATACCAAAGTCACATTTAATAAATGAAACATGCAAAATATAGGCCCATGTTGAATAACAACAAAGTTTGATTAAAATGCATGTCAATTGAATTTTTCATGAGTTTTATATATTACCGATGGGTAAATTCATGGAGGTGGGTAACACTTTCATGACAATCAGATCTCCAAAATTTCGAAAGATATTTTTTCGGCCGAACTAATATTTTTTTCAGTCGAAAGCTCTTTTTTTTCGGCTGAACCTTTTAACGTCAAATTGAACGATACTGTGACGATGCCCTTGATTTTCGTGTAGAAATTTAGCTGGATGGATTTTTTCTCATCCGGTAACCTCTTTTCGGCCGAAAGATATTCCGACCAAAAATAGATTTTGGTCGAAATAATATTTCGTCTGAAATATTCTTTTGGCCGAAATATTTTTTCTGTCGAAATATTCTTTCGGCCGAAAACATGTTTATATATTTACCACACATCGTGACTGTTATGGTTTTTTGAGTTGTTGGCGAGTTTGAGTGGGTTCTATAGTGAGTGAGTGATAGTGAGTTTGTAGGCACAGGCATGTTTGGCGTTGTCATGTTGGCGCGATCGTGTTGGTGGGTGATCCTATGGGTGGATCCCTAAGTAAGCCTGCAAGTATGTAGTTTAATTCTGTATTTTTTAATTTAAATTGAATTAAATTAGGTATTTTCACTGTGACTTGGTCGCGGGGGGCTAGCCTTGTGGCCAAGGCATGGGCACACCAACAACTTGGCCATAGGGCTGGCCCCCCATGTCCAAGTCATAGTCCATGGGATGTGACTTGGCCACGGGGGGGCAACCCTATGGCCAAGTCGTGGGCACACCCTCGTCTTGGCCTCAAGATTGCCCTCTTGCGACCAAGTCACAATCCATGGGCTGTGACTTGGCCGCAGGGGGCTAATGTTGTGTCCAAGCTGTGGGCATACCCATGGCTTGGACATGGGACTGGCCCCTCATAGCCAAGTCACAGTCTACATGCAACAATTATCCCATAGTTACCATTTTTTTTCCAATTAACTTCCTAGTACAATGTTTTTAATTATAAGGCGTTGTTTTTCCTAAGTACGTTCTTCATAAGCCTAGATAGAAATTAAACGTATTTTAATTCACCCGCTGTGATCAAAGAGTCATATTTGTGTGAGTACTTTCTCTCTGAGCCCTGCTTAACTACTATTAGCTTAAGTAACTCTAATTAATATCTTGAGTAGTGGAACCAGTTTGATTACTCGAAGTACAACATTTTCAACTTATAATTGTTTTTTGTCAGATGTGTTATAATTTTAACTTTTATATGCAGTTTTAAATTTAAATTTAAGTTCTGTAATTTAAATTTAAATTTTGTAATGCAGTTTTAAATTTACATTTCAATTCTATAATTCAAATTTAAATTTTGTAATTTAAATTTAAATTATGTAATGCAGTTTTAAATTTAAATTTAAATTCTATGATTTAAATTTAAATTATGTAATTGTGAGATGTGTTAAGTGTAGATCTAACTACATTGAATTATAAAGCATTTACTACCACCAAAAACAAATTATACATCTGAGTACAGGAATTATACAACATTTACTATCACCAAAAACAAATTATACATCATAGTTCAACTATTGCATTGCAAATTGCAATCTTATATTAATTACATTGCTCTAAATCTATCATTCAAAATTACAATTTAAACAACTAAAACTAACACCAAGTGATTATATATATATATATATATATATATATATATATATATATATAATAGGAAGACAATTTAAAAATTACATGTTTATATGTTTAAATTATACACACAAACATTAAATTTATAAACAATATGGATTTAGTGAATTTGATATAGACATTTAAAAATCAAATATTAAGTTTCTAAATTTGATATAGACATTTAAAAATCAAATATTAAGTTTTTAAATTTGATATAGACATTTAACAATCAAATATTAAGAATAGAGTAAGCATTGAAGTGATTAGTTTTTTCCTGAGCAGTCAGCCAGGAGCCGAATCAACTGTCTTTCACTTCGGTGTTAAAGATTTAGATTCAAATGCCCTACTTTTACATGCATAAATAGTTTGTTATTAAAATTGGTTGTGACTTGGCCACAGGGGGGGCAGCCCTATGGACAAACCATGGGTACGCCCACATCTTGGCCACATGGCTGGCCCCTCGCAGCCAAGTCACAGTCATTTTAAACGTTTTGTATTTTATAAAAATTTCATAAAAAATTCAAACTGTCCAACTTTTTATTTTATAAAAAATTCATATCTTCGAGAATTCAATTTATAAATCCATTTTTACATATGTAATATTAGAGTATCATACGTTATAAATATTATTTTATAGATTGTTGATTCTAGAATTCCTTGCTATAGTAACCACTTTATCCTACCTTAGCTATTTCTCCACTTTGATTAATGCCTATTTCAATTTCTTCATATTGTCATGAGTCTTGGTCACATCTCTATGTAAGACATGAGTGACCTACATGTGTAGATTTGGTTTCTCCTTGAAATTCATTTGATCAACCTTTAATGTAATATGGTTGGCTTTGTAGTCAACAACTGACTGAATTTCACTTTTTCAGTCTCTAGAACAACCAAATTCAACACTCACTTTTGATATGGATCATCTTCAAAACCATATACTCTTATCATAGTAAACTGCTAAAAAAGGAACCAGTCTCCCACTCTGGTGTGGTTTTTCAATTGTAGTGACCCTTTGACTAAAGGAATAATTATAACAAATACTTAATTGTGGATAATAAAGTCTAATATAGACATAAAAGAGTTTACATATGGCAAAAAACCTTCACTGGTGACATTTTCTCTTACCATAAACAACCACTCAATGGTTGGGAGAGAAATATGTTGGCTGGTCATTCACCATCCTAGACTTAAAATAACCCATATGTGAGTAGTTTTCATGGATTAACATATGGATCAAGTGAGACTGGAACCTGAATGACCTGGTACCCCTAAAATCTAAAAACTGTTGGTGCATTGTATTTGCTAAGAACTTGCAGAAGTCAAATTTTATGAAGGATTGATTCTTGGGGTGTGACAAGAATACTAGGAAACCCAAAAACAATGGTAACCATTATCAAACTATAATTGAGACTTAAGACTTTTACAATCATGGCAACAATAATTTTGGACATAGGATAAAAAAATGTAAGAGGAGTATGGGAGAGAAGTAGTAGGCATAAAAGTTACTTGAATTAGATGGCTCTTAATAAACTTATCATTCTATATATGTGATATATTAACCCATTCTCTTAAAGTATGTGATCCAAATCAGACCTTTGGTATAACTAGCTCTTATATCCTGAACACTAAGACATATTACTATAACATATTATATTGTAATATGTTATAACATATTACATTGTAATATGTTATGAAATATTACATTGCAATATGTTATGAAGAATCTACATTAATATAGCACTCAACAAATAGAAACAAACTTTGAAACATAGGCAATATATTCACTGAAGTCATTCCCTCAACCTCCAGAATAGATACACCGAATCATGTAATAGTCACTTAGCATTGATAGCAAAATTGATAAAAGACGGACCAATATTTCATGTCAAAGCCTCATTTATAAAGTTAGAAGAAAGAACAATTTTAAATACATTTCACAGTTTACATTTTACAGTTTGTTTTCAATTTTAATATCTGTGCATATGTATAATATTTGTAGATATATTTTAATATATATGAATATGTTATAACATTGTAATATGTTATAACATATTACAATGTAATATCTTATAACATATTACGATGTAATATCTTCTAACATATTACTATAACATATTACAATGTAATATGTTATGAAAAATCTGCATTAATATAGCACTCAACAAATAGAAAACAAACAATGAAACATAGGTAGTATATTCACTGTAGTCATTCTCTCAACCTCCAAAATAGATACAATGAAATATGTAACAACCAATTTGCATTGATAACGAAACTGATAAAACACATCAATATTTCATGTCAAAGCCTAATTTACAAAGCTAGAAGAAAGAACAATTTTAAAATCTACAAAATATCACATACAACATATAGAAATAAACCTTGAAACACGGGGAAAATGTCCACTGTAATTATTCCCACAACTAAAATATGTTACAGTACTTTGCACTGTAACAAAAAGACACAAGCAGTGAACATTTCATGTCAATGTCGCATTTACAGAATGATAAGAAATAACAAATTTAAATCCAAATGTCTAACTCCAATGCCATGGACTGAGATACAAATTACGATTCCTCTAAAAGTCAAGATAGCTTCCATTTTCAACAAAGAAGGTCTTAAAAGTATGAAGACTCAGAAATAGAACATAATTAATGATACCCAAGAAAACTGATAAGAACACAACAAAAATCTCATAGAAGAAATGCAATTTGAACTTGCATATTCATTCTTGTGATTAGTTGCCTATACCTTAGATTGAGACTCTACACTCTTAACTATATTGTAATATTCACATAGCTCATACGGGTAAAATATGAAGTCGATTCCATTGCTTTAGCTCTCTCTTAATCAGAGTAAGTAAACACATATGTATTGGATAAGAGTATATACCCTTTGAAAGACCCTTGTTAATGATCTATTACCCTTTGCATTTACACAAGAATTTAGTTGAAGATAATGTTCTATTACCCTTTGGATAAGATACTAGTTGAAGATGGTGATCTATTACCCTTTGTATTTACACAAGCATTGGAATCACATACAAGTGTAATACAAGTGTTGATACCTAGTTCCATTGCTTTGTAGTGACATCCCATGTAGTTAAAAAGATAAGATTAATATCACAATAAATATTGATTATGGTAAATAGGTAAAATGATAGTACCTTGTGAACCTTAAGCTAAGTTGTTATTGTATTACTGATATCATAGTAATGGAATGGCTCTATTCCCCTTGTATTATGGGTTAAGCTACTGCCTTTAGTTCTTATTATATACTTCCCTTTGTAGTTAATAGCCATGTTGTTTTCTTCATGACCTTATGTTATAGCTCATACATCAACCTTTAACTTTAACTGGAAATACAAGGAAGAGGTTAGTAGTATCCCTATTCAATGGAATTACCTCCTTATAGTGATCATTGTTCTAGTACCAGGATGAGATTCAAAGTATGGAATGTTATGGAATTAATGGAAAGAAACATCACTAGCTACTACACAATGAGAGATTCAAACCAGTGTAATTAATAGTTCATAATCATTTACATTACTCATATCAGGAAGCTGGTACTAATTTCCATATTCAAGTAATGGTAATAAGCTAAGATAATCCACAATCAATGGTAATAAGCTAAGCTAACCCGTAATCAATCATGAAGGTGTAGAAGAATCTATTTGCTCAAAGAGGAAAAAAAAAACACAAAATCAGACGATCATTAGACAAGCTCATGATGCCCACTCAAGCTTGAAATTGCCTTAGCATTTTCATCATTTTCAACAGTCCTTGAGCGCATGGCACCTGGTACAGGGCTCCATAAGCTGACAAGAACCCCATTTGGGAAAGCCTGAGTAGAGTCCCTAGATTTATAATAATGCATGTCCTCTTTTGCAATCTGGGTACATTCCTATATAAAATCTATAGAAAATAATTCCTGTAGCAAATCTGGGTACATTACAGGTTAAGCTATTGCCTTTCTATTGCAATGGAAATGAAATGGACCTTGTGGATCTTGACCTAAATTCCATTTATTCTTCCTACTAGCATCAAGACTTGAATTCAATCGTTGAGCAATAGACTCAGCTTCTGAAGGACTCATTGGTTCATAATAAAATTCTTAGCAACCCAAAAACAAAAATAAAAGGTATTCCCTCTGTTCCTTCTACAATAATTAAATCATCTTCCTCTGTTCAACCTGAAAAATCTAAAGAAAAAGAAAAAGAGGTTGGAAAAGCAACAAACAACTTCTTAAATATCTGGGAGAGTTTTTGGTTAACTTAGGTCACCTTACCTTAATGAAATATAAGTTCCTACCCAACCCCCCACATTCCTCATGAAGTTCATCTCTTGGAATATCAAAGGCCTTAATGGTAAAACCAGGCACAAGCTTCTTAGTCAAAACCAGGCACAGGCTCAGTCTCAATTCTTTTTCTTTCACACAACCTCTATTGTACAAGCTCACATATACAAGATCCTTGGATTCCAAAGGAGATCTCTTCCATCAAAATATATCAGTTCCTTCTCATTGAAAACATACAATGAAATTCATCATGGGAAACCTCCAAATATCCTTTGTGTGGGGTGGAACTTGCAAAGAAAAGAAATGGGATTTAGTCACATAGACACGCTTAGTATCCCTAACCTCAAATGAGGGCTCATTCTCAAAGATCCAGATGTCTCCAGCTCATTCTATGGAGATAACTGAAGCACTACACTCTATGGACCCTCCTTTGGTGCAAGATGTACTACCCTCTCATAGAGCCTCATGACCTGATCATACTTTCAGGAAATTTTTCAAGCTCCTAAATAGGGAACAATGTCTGGAAAAAAAATATATTATCCACACTCATTGTTTTTGGGAAGTCAAGGATGGAACCAATGTTTTATTTTGGGATGAAACATAGCATCAACTTCCTCCTTTCCACCACAATATGGAAACTCTTTCGAATGAAAGTGAGTAGAATTTTCAACTTCTTCTTCTATCTAGCCCTGACCACGACTTTATGCTGCATCTTAGCTAGCAAATGTTTGACTAGATGTTATTTGGAATTGTATCATAAAGTAATGATGTCATCGATTTAAAATTTAATTAGATGGCGTATTTCTTCCATCCAACCAAACATGGCATAAAGTTAATCATTGATTTTCATGGACTATGCTCCATACCTGTTGGATGCATGAAATCCGATTGCCCATATAGATAACTGCTACTCCGTTACCAAAATTTGACCCATGTACTCTTCATATATTATGTGTTTCCATCATAGTAAGTGCTTATCATGTTGTGAATTTGCCTTGCCACTTGTACTTTTGGAGCATTCCATCAACTTTATGTCCTAATATGTGCTTGTCTAAATATTGTTTCCATTTTTGGTGGATTTACCAAGGTTATTTGTGCTAATAGTAAGAAACCAAAATATATTTGAAATGGGCATGGGTAATGGAGTTATGCATCACCCTATTATAATTGTGTCTAACATAAAGAACATTTCTATTAATTTTGTCTCTTTTTTTTTTCTTCATAATTTTTGTTGGTCAATGTTGGAGATATTAAATTGTACTTGTTGTGTCCTTAAATTTTCATAAATTTCCAAAGAATAGATATTGAGGTGATATGTCAAGACAAGAGTCTCCAAACATTCCTCACAAACGCTCTAGGCTCTCCCAAGAAGGAAGAAGAGGAACCCCTTCTTTGACTGAGACTCTGAGTGACCAACGACAATCTCGTCAGAGGAGATTATCAAACGAGTCTATGAATAGATCAACTCCAGAATGTGCTCAAGAAAGTGCTATGGATTCATCCTTCTTAGATAGGTTGTGCATTGATACTCCTACACCTGAGAATGCAGGGAATACCTCAGGACAAGAGAATATTTTTGGTAATTTTCTTTGATTTTGTTTATTTTTGTTGTATTTTTGTGTATTTAAATTTATGTCAGGTTAAATGTTGTAATTACTTTCAAATAGGTGTGTAGACAATGATTTTAGAGTGAGGGACGACAATTAAAGAGAGAGTGGGTGTCACAAAGATTATAATTTTAGTGCAAAGGGTAAAGGTGGATTTAGGAGATCCCGTTATCAAGAAATAGAAGATTACATGCCTACGTCCACCTATCCTTCGGATGTTGGTGATGAAATTCCCTAGGAAGGGATTACTGAAGAAATGACCCTTGAGAGGTGCTCAGGGGTTTAAAGGAGGTTGGAAAATGATTTGGAGATCTTGGAACTCCCTCGGGAGAGTAAACAAAGCTTGTATATTTTTTTGCATTCATTGCAAAAATTTATGGATGCATATCAAAAGATGGGGCCAACCACTGACAATTTATTGATCTAATGAGGCGGTGAAAGTCAGAGGTGATGGACCCTGATAAATGGGATGCAATAAAAAATAAATTTTCAAAAGAAAACACAATTTCAATATTCAATTTCAAATATGGGCCAAAGCGGAAGATGTTGAAGGTGAAATATTTTAAGCACCTCGACATTGCAGGACATCTGTATATTAGATTTTTGGCAGCATATGGAAAATTTCCGTGGAACGATGAGGTTCCACATTATTTTGCAAGACACTTTTATGCAGAGTTTTTCATGGACATGCACCCTGATTATACTAGTCTACTGTCTGATTATTATGGGGTTGGTAAATGGCAGACATATGATCGAAAATGAGCATATCGAAATGTGACATTGCAGAGGCCTCCACGACCTTTAGTATCTCACCTAATAGGGGCATTTGCTTCACATTCAGAGTTGTGAGCTTCATCATAGATTGGAAAAGAGGATAGGAATGCAATCAGGAAAAATTTGGAATTGATTTTTTATGGTGTTGATGTTGGTTTAAACCGTCAGCGAGAGGAAGCCAATTCTCGAGCCATATTTGTTTATAAAAAATATGTGGAGTTAGATACCATGTCAGTAGAGGATATTAAGGAGTATGCAAAAAAATTCCGTGATGGTTGGAAGAAATTCATTCAGAATGATGACCCGAATAACATATTGGTATGTGTTCTAGTTAGTAAATGTTTGACACATTCTAGGATAGTTTACTTCTAATTCTAGATTTACATACATATCATTGTATCTATAGAAATAATTGAGCTGTTATTTTCATTAATTTCATTTTCGAGATATGTTAAATGAATCTCTAGTAAATAGGGGACTTGATTCCACAAGTTTAAATTTGGATGGGTTGAATCAGGTATGTGTTTTCTAATATCCACAGATGAGAACTTTAGTTTTCCAATATCCAATCTTTTGAATAAGATCAACAACATTTATAATTTTGTATAAATGTGAACACATTGAATCCTATATTTAGTTCTTAGTTATGTTGTTCATAGATTCCTATTCTGTTTCCTACTAGTTGGGCAGGCTTGTATCAATTCTCATTGGGAGAGTTTGAAGAGGGTGGGAGTTCACATGTATCATTGCATGTGTTAAAATCATTTAAATTTAATTTTCAAATTTTCAAATTTGAAATGTGTTATATAGGGTAATGTGGAGAAGAGAGTACCCAAGAGTGTGATTGGGAGAGATATTTGGATTGAGGAGGAAGCAAAGGAAGCACTCATACCTAGGAAGGATGTGTCCATTCATGATGATTCATAAATGTATGTTCATTGCACATTAGTGAGTTTTAATTTGCTTTTATGTTGGGATTTTATATAAAAGTGTTCAATCTAATGTTGAATAAGCTTATATTTTTCACTTTTATCAAATTTTCATTTTCTCAAATTTTTAGTTTAGCCTTTCCTATTCAACAATTTAATCAATTATTTTGAAATATATAGAACCCATATATAAGCTTATCGTTGTCTTAAATGGTACATTCAAACTTATTTAAGTTTAGATCATGATGAAGACCTAATTTTGAACTTGAACATTTGATTATTTGATAACAGACTCTATCGCACATAAGAAAAAGGGGAAGTTTCTAAATTTTCTTCGATTGCATTCCTTGCCTTCTTGTCCAAGAATGGTGTAGTATGGACATTTGTGTTTTATACATACAACGAAGTGAATTCCTTCTTGCAATGGTATTGTCAAACTCTTAACGAAATTGGTTACTAACCACAAAAACCAACATTCAAGTAGATTTACAAATAAGCTATGGATATGTATATCTAAGCTCACACATATTGTATATGTGAGCTAGATCACATATATTGTATATGTGAGCTAGATCACACATATTGTATATGTGAGCTAGCTCACAGATAATTTCAAAGAGAATTTGATTATATGTAATATGAATACATCCCAAAGATGAAATATTTAAATGGTTTTTGAAGAGTGAATTAATATATGTACAGATTTGTGTTTTATTCATGTACATGAAAGATTATATGAGAACATCTATTCCACCATAGAAAGATGAGATAAGCATTTTCTGAAAGAATGGTTTTTAAAATGGAGATTTATGAACTTTCATAGATATAAATAATTTCTTGGAAGAATGGATTAATATGAAGATTTATGAGTCCTTTAATTTGAAAGGGTATTATGGAATTTGATTATATGACCATTGTAGAAGAGGAGAGAAGTATTTTACTGTTGAGGAGATTAGTATTGTACTGTTGAGTAAATAAGATCAAATAAGATCACCTGGGATGAGAATTTCACATGAAGGATTTGAGACTTTATCCACAAGGAGATAAGTATTTCATTGGAAGAATGACTTAATATGGAGATTTGTGAACTTTCTTCATACACAGTTCTATATTTATTTTCAGATTATTATCTAACTCTGAAAAAAAAAAATATTTACCAAGAACACAATTTTTCTCTTTAATGTTTTTTAAGATTTTAGATAAGATTTTACAAATTGTTTAAATCATGTATGCTTAATGTGGAGAGTAACTATTTTGGAAGTTTTGGAACTTTGTGGGGGAAAATCTTAAATCTGTTTAACTGTGGTTGGGTATGTTATTAGTTCTTATTGTTTATTTAATATTTAGTTAAAGTATATATGCTAATATGTGTTATTTGTTTTTTTTATTATTGTTTTTTATTGTTATAGATGTCTAAATTATATTTGGTGGAAACTATGTTTACATTATATTTGGTGGAAAGGAGTATGTTGGAGGATGAGACTTAACTCTTTTGGTATGTATGTCAATTTTTCTTTAATCACAACTTGTTTTATTTATCTAAATTTAAAATGGTACATGTGTACATTTTATTTTAAATTTGTACATAAATTTTATTGTAAATTTTTAATTTTTGAATTCTGTTTTTTTTGCAGGTATGAAGTGATCTATCTTAAAGCGATGGATTAGAGTCCAAAATTTTGGAGTTAAATGTCTTAGTTTTTGTTATCATCCTAAAATGGATGTGGAACCTATGTATTTGGCAGTGTAACTATTCAAACTTTGATTTTATATATATATATATATATATATATATATTTGATATTTTTGAAATTAAAAATATCAATTTATAGTCTCATATTTGATTTCTCTTATATTGTTTATATGATACTATTAATTTATGTTAATTTCTCAAAATATCAATTTATTCAAGAAAATGTGAAATAAAAATTATAGTTTTTCACTTATAATTTAAATTTTGCTTGATTTGGAAATATGGTTCAAAATAGTCAAAACAAGTCATCACACAGGCTATATTTTGTTTCATGCTTGCTGGCACCAGGTCGAAGTGGAAAGAAGGATGATCGTGGGAAAGAAAGCATGCAGAAACGAAAGTAACAACTGGAGAAAGAACAACACGCACGCATGCAAGAAAGTGTGCACAAGGAAAGCGACAACTGGAGGAAGAACAACATGTGTGCATGGGAAGAAGACCTAATTTTAGTAGGGTTAGGGTTTTGGTAATTTTAGGTAAGAAGGACGAAGAGCCTGAAATGTATAAATATAGATACGCAGGTATCATATAGAGGTTGTTGGTTGCTTGAGTTTTAATATATATTAGGTTGGTGTTTTTACAGTAAGTTTATTGTTTTGTAAGGGTTCAGGTTCATATACCATTCCAGTAGAGGAACACATGAATGAAGGAATTATGCAATATTGTTATGTACCATTTTGTAAGTTATTGAGATAGAACAGGGGAGAGAAGGTAGATCTGATGATTAGTTCACAGGATGTAGAGCCTGGTGCGATCTAGTTCACCTCATATAGATCTTACCCATAAGAGGGAAATTGTAAGCGCGTTGTGTCGGAGATGCAAAACTACCATAATAAAAGAGCCAAGAGACAAATCTTTGTGGATGTAGCCTAGGAGGGGGTGAACCACGGTAATAACTATGCAATGTTATGAATGTATGCATCTCTTTACTTTCTTTCAGAAGTTATTGTTATTCTTAATAAATGAGTTAATACATTGTCATGGAATACAAATATGCTTCATGGGAAGTAACCTGTGTAATGGAAATATGTACCCGTGAGGAATAGGTAGATTACCTTCATAGTTTGTAGTGCATGGCTCTGGTTAACAAACCCCTATCTCATACTAATGAAAATATGGTTATTGCACCAATATTAGTATTTCCATACTGGGAAAAGACATTCCATGTGCATGTAGATGCATCAACGATAACACTTGGAGCTATCTAGTGCAACCAAGAGCAAGAAATTTGGATCACCCGATAACATTCACAAGAAGAAAACTATCAGACTCAGGACAAAATTATAATATGATGGAAAGAGAAGGCCTAGCTATGGTTTATGCACTACAGAAGTTCAGACATTACTTATTGGGGAAACATTTTAATATGTTTACAGATCACTCAACCCTGAAATACCTAGTCAACAAGCTAGTGTTGGGGGGGAGAATATGTTGATGGTTATTGTTATTTCAAGAATTTGACTTCGAAGTAATAGTCAAACCAGGAAAACTGAATGTAGGACCTGACCACCTATCATGGGTCACAAATGGAGAAGAACCCATGAACTTAGAAGACAACTTTCTGGATGCACATTTTTTCTCAGTATAGATTACTAATGACTACTTCCCAGAGATCATCCAATACTTGAGCACAAGTACCGCACTGCAAGAATATACCACCGCATAGAAGAAGAACCTGGTAGTCCGCACATCCAACTATCAACTGATCGTAGAACATCTATACAAGATGGGCACAGATAGCATCTTGCGAAGGTACGTGTTAGAACATGAACGGCCAATAATTTTAGTAGAATCCCACGATGGAATGGAAGGAGGGCATTATGCAAGAAAATCTACCGCACAGAAGGTACTCCGCATAGGATTATGGTGGCCAACGATCCACAGAGATTCGAAAGAGTACTTTGAGAGATGCAATGTCTGTCAAAGTGTAGACAAACCTAGAAAAGAGGACAACATGCCATTACAACCGCAAGTGACATTACAAGCATTTGATAAATGGGAAATAGACTTTGTGGGACCAATTAACCCACCGGCCAAAAGAACAGGTGCAAGATACATCATCACCGCGACATAATACCTAACAATATGGGAGGAAGCCACACCAATAAAAGACTGCAGCGCAGAGACAACTGTACACTTCTTATTTGAACAAGTAATTACTAGGTTTGGGTGCCCAAGAGTTTTGGTGAGCGACCAAGGCACGCACTTCATAAACAACACCATCCACATGATGCTCGAAGAGTTTAAAGTTCATCGTCACAAAATCACACCATATCATCCATATGCGAATGGCATAATTGAAGCCTTTAACAAAATTCTAGAGAACGCACTAACAAATATCTGTAACGTCAACAGAGACGACTGAGACCTCAAATTATCAAAACAGTATTATGGGCATATAGGACAACATGCAAAACGTTGACAGGGAACACACCATTCAAACTAGTCTATGGCCAAGAAGCATTGGTGCCATTAGAATTTTTAGTACCCATCTTACACGTAGCAACTATCACACAAATGCCCGAATGAGGCGCAATACAGGAAAGACTGAATCAACTATTGTCAATGGAGGAAGACCAAATCCTAGAAAGATTCCATCAACAAGCGAAGAAGGCCAGAGACAAAGCTTGGCATGATCGACACATCAAGAACAAGACGTTCAAGGAAGGAGATCTAGTATTTCTCTATGACAACAAATCGTTTCAACACCCAGGAAAGATGAGAATGCATTGGTTAGGACCATACAGGATAAAATTTGTAACAGATGGAGGAGTTGTGAAGTTAAGAGATTTAGTAGGCACATACCTCAGAGAAATGATCAACGAGAGACAATTGAATTTGTACAAGGACAGTCGACCACCCACCGCGCAGTAAAAAAAAATCAAAAATCAAAACAGAGAACAAAAAGAGGAAACAAAACTAAAAATCCTGAAGCATGCCAGAGATAGAAAGGCTGCATAAAATTTGAAATACGAATTCAGCAAAGACAAGGACAACGGTTACATACCAAAGAAAAATGAGCGAGAAACAGAAAGTCGACAAAAGCAGTATGACAGGACAAAACTAAGTGAAATTAAAGCACGGTAAGGACTGATGGAACATCACATTAAACATGCCAACTGGAAATGGAAAAGTAAGCATAATGGAAAGTAAGAAACTACTACATATGCATTGAACCCACAATTATGGTGCATTAATCGCATCATGGAGGAAGCGTCCTTGACAAGCTTCATGACAAGCCCATACAACACGCGAGCACAGAAGCAACTAGTCCATTCGCAAAAGGAGAACAGAGAGAGAGCCAAAACATCTCAAATGAATAGAGTGAGACCACAAAGCTCACCAAAGTCATTCAAACTCAACAAATGTTCAACAATCACCACTATGGCACCACCGAAGCCCATAGAACTAGGCCAGACAGCTAGACCGACCAGGGTTCAAACTAGGTCACGAGGACCGCTAGAGGAAAACAAGTAGAAATAGACAGAGATCGTCGATATCGATGAGATCCCATCCCCATAGATGATACTGGTGAACTCTACACTGATACTGGAAGATATTCAACAACCACAAGCACAGGCCATGAAAGAGGATACGCCAGCAGCGATGCAGGAGCCTCAAAACAAGGAAGCGGAAACCCAACGGGAAGTACAACTAGAAAGAACTGAAGCAACCATGGAATTTAACGGAACGACACAGAATCTGGGAGCAGTAGTGAAACCAGATGAGTCACAGTCACCCAACCTAGGTCAACCAACAAAGGAGACTGCTGGAACTACCTCGTCCTAGCCAGAGTGGCTTACAAGAGATCAATCGGGAGTTGCTGGAACTTCAAACCAACCACTATAGAAGGAAGACAGAGTTAAAATATCGAGCTCACCTCACAAGAAACCAACAACAAAAATTGTACTACCACACATACTAGATGGAGTACAGGTAGATCCACAACTACTGGGTCACATCGGGAAGCTCAAGTATTCAAACCATGACGTATTAGATGAAACCAAGTACCCAAAACTTGTGCCAAGGATTTTTATGCAGAACATAGTGGTAAACCAACTTGGAGAAATGATCAGCCAACCACATCAGTGGGCAGCTGGACTGGACTGAACAAGAATTTTAGGTTTGCTCAAACTTCCACATTTTGGCAGAGGTCAGTACGCGATGGTATGTGTGAAGCAACTGCTAGCAGTCACACATGGAGGGGATATATGGCTAGACAAACTCGTCCCCATAACTATTGAGTTTATCGCATAAATAACAAGACTACCTGACCGGGGCATGGATCCCGCGCTGATTCTGGATGATAAATCCAAGGAGAAAGCGTTAGCAGAGGAAATGAACAAGAAATATGGTACCGCCGGGGGAACAAGAGGCATTATAATCAAATGGATCAACAATGCAGTGACACAATTGAGCACAAATATCTTAGCCTGTAAATTGTTAAGAAAATTCTGCAAAGACGAAGTACCAGTAGGAGTCATCGCAGTTGCAGCTTAGTGCACAGAAGGCACCTCCATGAGCTGAGCACCTTATCTATTAAACTTGTTCCAAGTGGAATGCAAGGATGCGTAGGACCTCGGTACATAATTCCATTACTCATGGCTATCCACCCTCATAGCTTTCATGGGATGGCGGGAACCAGAGTATGTAATATTTTGTACTAGACCGCAGCCAGCGTGAGTGAGATATATATTACTAAAATATGGGCCATAGGCCAGGCATAAGAGGGATAATGGAATCATATTTGAAGCATACCTACGGGACATACATGAAGCTATCAGGCGATCATGGAGAATAACACCAGAGGCTGTCGAGCAATATGGGGACATCGCTAACTTCTAGGCTACACATCAAGCCATGTAGATACAACCAAGGTAGGATCCAGATAAACAGTGGATATAGATGCGCTACTGCATCACAGAGGGTGACATCAACATAGTCATCAGTGAATGGCATGATGAATGGAGAATCCCATCCATTCCCTGGGAATTATCGAAAATAACAGAAGAAGGATAGGTAGCGCAGGAGGAAACATAGCCTCCGCAAATCCCAGTGCCCAAGAAACCAAGGACGAGCCAAAATAATCTGACTTAGGTAGATGAAGGGTCAAAGCAGATAGGAACCCAGAAGGGGCAGAAAGTGACTAATGGATAGCCGAAACAAGCTAAGGGAGCGTAGGAGACTGCCCTAAATCCCATCACACAAGAACCAAGGGGAACAAAAAGACCAGTTGTGCAAGCGACAAGCATGTGCAAGAAATCAAAGGTGCAACCAGCATCACTGGACTATATGATCACGGAGGATGATGGAGAAATGATCACCAAAATGTTCTAGGACTGTCTAGCAGAAGACTTTGATCACACAACACATCATAGGGATAAAATACAAAAAGAGCTGGCATAAATGGGACAGAGCCTCAGGACACTTAGGGAGGCCAAGAGAGAAATTAGCAGCAGAGGCATAGAGCCGTCGATGACACAGACCAATGAAAGAGTGGAGGTAGAAGAACGAGACCCAGTCCTTCCAATGCCACATGCCCATGCAACGGTCTACATAAAACCTAGCATGCTGCGAATGGAAAAAATCATGGGACATATAGCACTGAAGGATTTGGATCACATCCAATTGGTCTTGACACGAATGCCATCAAGAGCACTATAAAAATTGCAGTTTAGCGTTGACCACAAAATGTAGTCTCAGGAACATATAAACTTAGTTGAGCTACAACAAGAAATAAAGAAGCGGGAAGCGCTGGAAAAATATTGTGAGTGGGCCAAATCCGAAACTCAAGAGGAGAAAGAACGCAGGAACGAACTGGAATGAAGAGTGGGAGAAATTTTTGGGAAACTTCTAAGTACTGTGCAAGGAAACAAACTCCTAGCCACAGAAAAGATCGACCAGATTGTGCAGGCAATTGATTGATATCAGAAGGATATCGAGGGTCTTCGAGAACAAATAACACCAAAAAATCCACCGGCAGTAAAGGAGAAAAGGAAGCAGGAAGCAACAACGCAACTACAAGAGATAGAGTAGCAGGTTAGCACAATAACAAAATTGTTCGATAAAGCAGCACAACTTTGACAAGGCTGGAGGAGGATCTGGAGGTCCAACGCTGGGACAAGGAAGAGGAGAGGATCAATGCAGTGATCCAAGAACTCAAACAACGATAGCATACCATATCAATTCCAGAATGATTCAAAGGGATGCATGAGATAAAAAATATGCATACAGAACTTCTCACTGCGTAAACGCAAAAATAGGAGCGCCAGGCTCAAATAGAACCACTGTAGGAACAAGTAGCAAAAGTACTCGCATAGGCAAAAGGATCTTGAACATAGATAGCACAGACACAGGAATAATGTGCAGGATTATTGAGCGACGAAGTGGCATTTCAGGTAGTGGATACCATTAAGGAGAAGACCGCATAGGAATTGACAAAAGCAGCAAAGCTGAAGGAAAAGTTCCAGATGATCACCGAGAAGATCGAGGCAGCTTAGAAAGATTAGGTGACTCGGGACGAGTCACATGTCAGTGTTAGGGACCTGTTGGCACCAGGATGAAGTGGAAAGAAGGACGATTGTGGGAAATAAAGTGTGAATAAACAGAAGTAACAACTGGAGAAAGAACAACACGTGTGCATGAAAGAAAGCATGCATAAGGAAAGCGCCAGATGGAGGAAGAATGCCACGCGTTCATGGGAGGAAGACCTAACATCGGTAGGGTTATGGTTTTGGTAATTTTCGGTAAGAAGGTTGAAGAGCCCGAAATGTATAAATATAGATACGTAGGTATCATATAGAGGTTGTTGGTTGATTGAATTTTATATATTAGGTTGGCATTTTTACAGTAAGTTTACTATTTTGTAAGGGTTTGGGTTCATATACCGTTCCAATAGAGTGATACATGAATGAAGGATTTATTCAATATTGTTATGTACCATTTTTTAAGTTGTTGAGATAGAATGGGGGAGAGAAGGTAGATCTGAGGATTATTTTGTAGGCTGTAGAGCCTGGTGCGATCTAGTTCGCCTCACATAGATCTTACCCATAAGAGGGGAACTGTAAGCACGCAGCGTCGAAGATGCAGAAATGCCATAATAAAAGAGCCAAATATTTGTGGATGTATCCTAGGAGGGGGTCAACCACGGTAATAACTGTGTAATGTGATGAATCTATGCATCTCTTTACTTTCTTTCAACATTTATTGTTATGCTTAATAAATGAGTTAATAAATTGTCATGGAATACGAATATGTTGCTTGGGAAGTAACCTGTGTAATGGAAATATGTACCTGTGAGGAATAGGTAGATTAACTTCATAGTTTGTAGTGCATGGCTCTGGTTAAAAAACCTCTATCTCATACTCAATCCTAGGTTGTAAACACCCGAGTCTTACAACCACCCATTTAAAGCTATCTCGGGTGAGACTGTGCAATGCATTCCATGTATTGTGTTGCCTTCTGATTTACTAGGAGGGCCGATAGTTTTAGAGGCTTTGTTGGAAACCCAAATGACAGGAACCCTAGGTCAATAACTCAGATAGACAGGTCGAGAAGATCGACCAGAGAATAAAGAATAACCAACAACACCACTACTATTTTATAGGATTTATTCAATGGGCATTTCACTATGAAGCTTATAAGACTTTGTTCTTATTTTAGTAATATTGATTTTCTTATTTAAGCTAGCTATAACATAAATATGGTTTTCATATTCTAACTTCTGTCTTCATAGGACATTAATTTTTTGTTTTCTCCATTTCTTCATTGCACCACAATTAATGTTCCATAAATGGTAGGCTTGTGGCATTTCCATTTCACCAATAGAGATCTCTATGAAATTAAAATGATGAGAGTCTCTATATTTACTATGTCAATGTTGAAATAAAATTGCTTTGTTGTTAATATGTTAATCACTAATACTAATGTAAGAATATCTTTGTTTTGGTTTGGTTCAAGACTTGGCTTGATATATTGTGGTGGTCTGACCAATGCTCAAAGGTGTCTGCACTAATTTGATGGAAAAAAGTGGCAAATTTGTTAGTTTTGAACTAATGTTTTGTATATTCTCCTTCTTACAATGCATTAAATTAAGCATCAAACTCTTAAATACTTTCCTACTATGTATTAATTTAAATGTTTCCTTTTATGTTATAGGTTATCAAAATTCAACATAATCATGTGTATAAAAGAAGTAAGAAAATTAGTGTAATAATGGGTTAGAAGACTTAGAAAGAAAGAATCACTTGAACAAATGGAAGAATGAATAAAACCACTATAAATATTACAAAGTAAGAGAGACATGGTCTCACATTTACATCAACATCTCAATGAAAGGTTTTAATGGTCTTTGAATGGTAGGCTTGTGGCGTTTCCATTTCACCAATAGAGATCTCTATGAAATTAAAATGATGAGAGTCTCTATCTTTACTATGTCAATGTTGAAAAAAAATTGCTTTGTTGTTAATCTGTTAATTGCTAATACTAATGTAAGAATAGCTCTGGTTTGGTTTGGTTCAACACTTGGCTTGATAGATTGTGGTGGTCTGATCAATGCTCAAAGGTGTCTTCACTAAGTTGATGGAAAAAAAGTGGTAAAGTTGTTAGTTTTGAACTAATGTTTTGTATATTCTCCTTCTTACAATGCAGTAAATTAAGCATCAAACTCTTAAATACTTTCCTACTATGTATTAATTAAATGTTTCCTTTTATGTTATAGGTTATCAAAATTCAACCTAATCATGTGTACGAAAGAAGCAAGAAAATTAGTGTAACAATGGGTTAGAAGACATAAAAATAAAGAATCACTTGAACAAATGGAAGAATGAAGAAATCCATTATAAATATTACAAAGTAAGAGAGACATGGTCTCACATTTACATCAAATGAAAGGTTTTCTCATACGAACAACTATGACAATACTACAAAGATGATAAGAATAGCTAAGAAAATCACAAGAAGTGATAGAAGAGATATTGAGATCACTCATGTAATATATATATATATATATATATATATATATATATATATATATATATATATATATATATAATCATTATATTTCATTACATTCTTTCACCTTTATCATTAGTAAACATGAATACTTTATCACTATTCACCATCTTAGTCATGTAAATATTTTGTCTTTTCTTGATTTTACTTTCACTATGTTTATTTAAATAAAATATTGGATGAAATAATTTCAATGTACTATTTTCTTGATTTCAAAACAAACCATCAAATTTTATAGTTTCTTATGAAATTTCACAATGAAATATTCAAGAAAATGTGAAATAAAAATTATAGTTTCTCACTTATAATTGAAATTTTGCTTGATTTGGAAATATGGTTGAAAATAGTCAAAATAAGTCATCAAAATTTATTGTTTCTTATGAAATTTTACAATGAAATGATAATCCAACAATGAAAATAGTCAAAACAAGTCATCGAATTTAATATAAGTAAGTGATCTTCATTAAAATTTATATTGATATTAAAATTTATCAAAATTTATTTTTTTTCTAAGCCATCAATAGTCCCTTATAATGACATGGAAATGGGTCCTAGTTTTGATATGAAGTTATCATCTTCATATGAAAAAACATTCAACAATCAAATTGCAAATAATTAACGCATGTGTCCTATATGTAGTAAATTGGTTACATGCATTAAAGGATTTGCGTATACAATTTGGATAATTTGTAGAATTAAAGTATAATCATCCAAAGTATAGGTAAATTTAGGTTCCCTAGATACAATCTATAGGTTCTTCCTTGAAATTGTAAATAAGGTTGGTAAACTTTATAATTCATCAAAAATGCAACTTTTCTTAATTGAATGGACCATGAAAGTAAACTAAACTGGAAATGATTATAGAATCCTGGATATTCATAAATACATGTACTATCAATGCAAAATAAAAAAATTATGGAATGTACATGTCACTTGTTTAAAGAAATCGTAATGGTATTCCATCTTCAATTATTTGTTCATGATCGAATTTGGACATTTTCGATTTTCTTACTTTTTTTTTTCTTTATTGAACTTCTATTAACTTTATGCGCGTTGTACATACCAAATGACTATATTGACAACTTGTGACATCTGAATGGTAGTCTTGAAAGTGAACATGAGTATCGTTTTGATGGGTTTCTTGAAAAACTATCCTTTCAATACAATGGATCCTTTTTCATATATAAAAATGTTATCATCAAAATCTTCTAATAACCTCATCTTTTGTTCTAAACATCGCATCAAATAATATTTCATTTTTTCAGTGTTTTCTATAGGTTCAACCATGGAAAAGACATCTCCTGCAAATAATTGGATATATTGGACAACAAATAGTTCGTGTTAGATTATCACACAAGTACATCTACAAGTTATTTGGAAAAATTTAAACATAAAAATTACCTTCTCTAACAAGATCAGAAACTCCATCACCATCAACTAACACTATAGTTTCATTTGATTCCATCTCCTCTGAGCTTGCAAGTGGAATTTTCCCTTTTATATTAAGTTTGGTATGTCTCCAATCTTTAACATATTCTACATTTTTTGTTTTCACAAATATCTATGAATTTTGTGTCCTCTATGCAAACTGAACAAAAACAAGACACATTTATTCTATTAAATGCAAACACATTTTGATAACGTTTTTTTTTAACTCAATGTATTTTTCGTGTCCCATGTATTGTACCTCCTTCATATGGGATTGATCTATTTACATATTGGATTCCAACATACCAAAAAAACTTGCACAAGACAAGAACTTGTTAACTTGAAATCTCTCAACAAAATGATTGAAGATTGAATATAAATTTGAACACGTTCAAATAAAAATATCACGTGTACATGTGTAACATGTATATATATAGACACACCTGTGCACATCCCTTGATGGATTATTTTCATGGCTTAGCGCCATTTTGCACCATTCAACAACTTGATCATCGGATTCGAATCGATCGTCATGAGGGTTCATGTGATACGTTCGAAGTGCTCGTTTTACACATGCCCCTGCACCGTCATGCTCTCTTTTTCCATGACCAGTCTCAAAAAAATTCCAACAATGTGTAATGTTTGATTTTTTTTTGAAGACGACATAACCAATAGAATGATTGTGAATATTTGAACTGACCCACACACCCATATGACCATATCCAATGTCAATCAAATCTGATTCCACATTCTTTCAATGAATCATAAAATTTATCAAAACAATGTTGTACATAATGTGTGTCATGTGCTCGATCATCACTTATATAATAGTGATATTCTTTAATAACATGTCGATTGTCGTTGGAGCTTTCTATGTTATCAAGACTCTGTTGAGAATGTCTATATAGAATGTGTACACATATCGTGGCTTGATCACAATGATAATATTCACTCTGTATTTCTTTTTGTGCAGCGAATGTGTAATTCTCTGCAAAATCAACTACAGACAAAATTGTCCCTGGTGGAAACACTTCACGAGATTGTTTGAATTGTAGGTCTTTCCATCAAGCTCTATGTGAATGTTTGGTGTATTTTAAAATTTCTTCCTCAAACTTCTTCAAAAAATCTATCACATAGATTTTATCTACTTTCAAATCAATCCTTTTGGAAATAACATTTGAAGAATGTGGATCCGTGTTGTTGATATATTCATATCTCTTCCAATTGACTGTTATATTATAAAATGATTGATCATTCATATCAATAGGATATATTGAGTGAAACAAACTTATATTTCCACAACGATCACATTTCTTTCCACCAACAAGTTTCTTTTTGTAAAATGATTCATCACCTTCTCTTTCACATAGAATTTCAGATATAAAAGCACAGAATGTGGAAGGAGGAGGTGAACTTGGCCATAAAGTTTTACCAAAATCAAGAAAAGTGTTGTAATACATAAAAATTCCACATGATAATGACAACAACAAGTGTCACGAACAATGATGGGTCTATCAAACCATGGTTTTTGTTGCACAAATGTATTGATGGAAATTTTAACTTCTTTGTGCTCTTCTTTGAACTTATTGAACAATTCTATTTGTGTCATTGGCAATATATGTTTTGGATGTTCTTCATATTTTTTTCATGCTATTCTTCGTCACAATACATCCCTTGTATGTGGCGAAACACGATATTCTGTCAACCAACAATTACGGGCCAATTCTTTAAAATTTTCTGCAAGTCTATCTTTGTAGGGTTTTCTATAAATCACTGTCCAACAAGCCAGTTCATCATTTGCATCTATTTGTAATCAAAATTTTATATGTTTGTACAATGTTTTTCTTGACGTTCCCATTGTTTTTCCATGTGTTGTGTCAAACGATATTTTATATTGCCAGATGAAACAATTGTTGTTTGTATCGCTCTACGTGCAACACTGGCATCTTTTTTTTGAGATTTTCCAAAAGATTTTAATACACTAGTTATATTGTCAAAGACATTCTATTTCACCTTTGTATATTTTGTCAACTTTTGAATACCCAATAATGATGTAGGTTCTTTTAAATTTCTTGAATTTATTAGACAGAGTAAAAGTTGAGCTTGTAATGTTACAGATTCATATTTGAAAAAAATATTATACATATTCTTAGTTCGATATATTATATAATGCTTAGCTTCTTTCTTCCCAAATTTGTTAGTATCAACATTTTCTAATATTTCATCATTAATGTTGATAGATTCTCCTGCATATTTCAATTTAAAGTTTATATTAAAAAATAAAAATGAACATAAATTCACTAAACTATATACAAGTCTTCATATTGTATCATCTAAATATATGTACATACCTATAGGTGATTCGTTTTCTGCTTCAATTTTGGTTTCAACATCTTCTGCTTCAATTTCTGTTTCATCGTCTTCTTCTTCAATTTATGTTTCAAATTCTTCATTGACATTATGAGACAAATCTATTTATGCTTTTTGAAAAACATCAAATTGTAATTACAATCAATTATATTAAACAATATTTTAAATTTGAATTCTATACTTTTAATATAGACAATATGTGCATGCATCCCTAGTTGGACTTCTTCTTGTTGAAAATCTCTATTTAAATTATCATCGTTTCTTTCTTCAATATTTGCATGTCTTGTTTATTTATCCAATAATGCTCTTTCCTTTGATCGTTATGGTGAGTTTCATATCAAGTGCAATCAAATTTTCTCTTGCTCAGAATTTTGTTTCCCATGAGTATAGTTATCTGTAAAAGTTATGTTCAACAAATTCTTCACCTTGAAAAAATGCTCAACATTTATATTTCAACATATAAATTGTTATTCCAATAAAAACTTGAACAAACATCAATTACCTTATTCAACAAAAATGAAAAAGATGATTCGAAACTTTGTTTAGGTGCCCTAGAAAACCATCACACAAGCGATGAATTGTGTTAAATATGTTCGGTTGAAAACATATTTATATGATTTGGCACAAAATGAAACGATACGACGTGTCTTTTCATTTTTTCCATCCGACAGAATTCGCTCAACCATCTTTCGATCGAAACAAGGTTTTTTCGGCCGAAAACCTTCGAAACCGTTTAATTTTGATGGATTCTGTTAGAATTTAGTTTTTCGGCCGAAACATTATGTTTTCGGCCAAAAGATTCTTTCGGCCAAAAACTAGAAATTGGGACTGTATCCAGAAACCAGAGAATTCCCCCAAGCTTACCTGAACTTTGGAGGTTGTGGACTCCTGCAAATACTCATAATTTGGTTTCGAAAATGACACCAGCATTTGCAAAATTGAATCTACTTTCAATTCCTATAATATTGTTTTCATTTTCATTATTTTTATCTAATTTTATTTATTTGTTTAAAAAAATCACTGCATAATATTTTCAGCAGACATTATGATTCAGTGAAATGAAATATCTGTATCTCTAAAAATACACTGTGAAAAATTTAGAAAAAATTATATTCATAATCCTTAAACTGTTCTTTACAAAAGGGTATTTTTAGATTTTACTTTTAACTAAAAATTAAGATAGATACAAGGTGGGGGAAAACATGTGTTTAAAACCTGCAAAATTTTCATCTTGGTCAACTTCAAAAAATTCTAGAAATTATAATATTCATCTGTTAGATTCAAAATTATAGTCATAATAAAATAGAGTCTCTATAGATTGTTGTAGTTTATTTAGTTTGTTAAAAACAAAATTTTAATAATAGATACATTGTTGGGGGGAAAAATAACTCATTATCATTCCTTTCATGTTTAAGGAACATACTGTTAAACAATTGTCAAATTGACATATTAAAACTTAATAAAAAAAAATTGAAAATTAGTCATTGGAAATCTCACCAAATTCTTTACAAGTTTTGTTTTTACTGTAAAGTGAAATTCTAAGTAAAAAAATACTTTTGTATGCAGGAAGTTGAAGAACTTGTGAAAATATAGTTTTTTTTCTCATAAAACAAGCAAAATAGACACCCATGTTCATGATTTCACCCCACCAACGATATTTAATGTAGAATAGAGAAGGATGTAACAAAATAAAAGGATGTAACAAAAGAGGAGGATGCAACAGAAGAAGCCACGGTTAAGTGGTGCAAGTAAGTGCCAAACAATAATGTTGGAGAAATTGATAAGGTGTTGGATGTGAAAACATTTTAGATGAAAGGAACAACATATTGAGGTAGTGGTTAGTGATGCGAAAAAATATATCCATAGATGAAAGGAATTAGATTTATGATGAAGAGTAGTAAATACTTCACAAGGGGAATGAAAAGGTAGATAAAGTGCAGTGTGTAGGAATTGCATGAGCATGTGTGAGTTCTTATTTGCAAGAAAATTTCAAGTAAGAAAATTGTTCATAGGAGCATAGTGTTTGCACAACCATGCACAGAGAAAGAAGACATGCAAAAAAGTATTGTTGCAAAAGTATGTATAGAAGGTAATAATGCATCAATGCATGCATATGAAAATGCACACATACATCAAGGAGACATGAGAATATTTTCACCATAGAGGAAGAAAGAAATAATTATAGAATATGTACATGATAGAGGAGCAAGTGTAGGACATGAAATGTGGATAAGATGGTTTTTGTGCATGAAGGGATGTACACAGGGATGTGCAATAAATCAATTTTTTTGCTATATAACTATTAAGAAATAATTTATTATAACCAACTTGAATTTGTGTTATTTGTATATCGATGGTCTCTGTAAATGTGGAAAGATCAATTGAGATTCTGTTGGATTTTGAGAGGTTATATTCTAAGAGAATGATAGATGTGGAAGATAAATCTGGTTTTGGAAGGTTCAAAGTTGATGGGAAGAAGAAGAATTTGAGAAACAAGAGTGCTTGGATATGGAAGAAAGAGGAATTGTGAAAAGTTGAAGAAAGGATTGTGTTGTAGAGGTGAATACTACAAACTGTGATTAAGTTGTAGACTTCAAAAGAGGTATGGAAGGTGCCAAGGCACTAGACTCTTTATATTGTAAATAAAGTTTAAATTCCAATGAGAATTATTAGACTAGTGTTTTGTATCCTTCTGAGTTTCTAAATATTCATTTTTAGGTTCCTTGCATTTTATCATACATTATTGATTTTTTTCTATTACTTAGAAATCCAAGTTTGTATAGATATTAGGAACGAATTGCATGTGGTAAAGTAAAATGGAGCCATCTGATCATGTAGGAAAAAACATTCTCCTTTTTTACAATTTGACTGAACCTAATGATGAAACATCACAATTTTAATAACGAAAATCCACAATTTCACAAACTTTGACCCTTTAGATGGATTTCCAAATCCCATTTTTTTTATTGAAGCAACTCCATTCTATAATTTCAGTGATCCAACTCTGTAATTCCAAAAATTTACCAAAAATCCCATTAAATTTATAAGGAAAAATACAAAAAAAAATGTAATTTGTTTTCTACATGATTAACTTATTCATAGTTAAAAATACATATTACCCATCCCATACACAAAAACCATTTTCATTTAATATTTATTTTTAACCATTAATTATTGTATTGAAATAAATGTAAGTGTAAAAACTAATTTGACAAAAAAAAATGTGTTAATAATTGTTATATTACTTATAATGATCATTTTTAACAATCAAGAATCTTTTAAATTAAATGTACATTGAGGCTCCATTACTCCTCCATATTTAAGAAATTGCAAATAGCACCATTTCCTATATTATATGGAGGTAATGATATCCCAACTCATTGTTTATTGCATTCAAAGACCCTCTACAATCTACTATGAGGGAGATGTTAATGTAATGTAATGCATTAAAATAATAATAATAATAATAATAATAATAATAATAATAATTTATGTCGGCTCCATTATATATGTGTATGTGTGTATACACACACACTTTGAATGAATAACAACCATCCTAGATCCATCTTAACATCAAGCGTCGAGAGGGATCAAATCTCTTGAGGTGTACACCTTTTTTAGAGTGAAAAACTTGAGGAAACGTTAAATATTTGCACCTCGATAGATTTGAACTTTCTCGATGCTTGATAGATCCGTAGTTAAGATGGATCTAAGTTGGTGGTTACATTAATTAGAAAAAAAATATTTGAAGGCCATTTTGCAGCGAGACACACGAGTGTTTGTTCTCCCATGTATAAGTGTTTCTCTTCATAACAAAAATATAAATAAATAATTAAAATATATTATTATTATTATAAAAATTTCATAGATTTATATTTAATTTAACAAATTCATTATTATGAATATTGTGGATAGAATAATACAAAATTTATAGTTTCATATTTTAAAGAATGGAAGGACATTTTAATAAATGAATAATCATTATATTTTAGTGTTGAGAACAAGAATAAGTGTAATGATAAGTGATGAATGAGCATATTTGGTTTTGGAAAATCCACATCACCCAAAAACATTTCAATTATGTACAAGTCAATTTAGGATGAATAAGGACGACTGCAACTCGACTATGGAGCTCGTGTTGTGACTCATTGTTACAAATGACAATGTTGCAACTCCACGCTATAGGAATTATGTTGGAATTTTTATGTTTCTACGCAAAATTCTGATTCCAAGTTCAAGCCATGTGTCTAATGAAGATTGAACATCAAGTGACAATTGTTGGTGAAAGAAGAGGGAATGAATTTCGAATTGGGAAACGGTTGGACAACGAACCTTTGTGACTATTCATCTTCTCTATGAATAGAAACTAATCACAAAAGGAGGCATTAGAAATAAAAAGAGAGGGAAAAACAAGTTGAGGGGTTGATCATCTAGTGAAGAATTGAATTGAGATTCACTAGGGTCCAATTGAAGTGGTTCATATTTCCACAAAGAACGAGATCAGGAAAAGACTGTGTAATACATAGAGGAACAATGTATTGAATCAGTACTATTCTGGCGATGAAGGATGTATTTATTGGTCACATTGTAATCAGAGGAATTTTTGCAATAAATGATAAAGGAAAGGATTCATAGCATGTTTAGGTTCTTGTGGTTGTAATCCATTTCTTCCATTTCGGTCTTAACATAAGCAATTGAATTTTTTGTTAATTGTATAAAGAAGAGTTTTGTTGTGCATTCTGAAGGTAGAGAACAATCATGTAGGTGTTAAAATTGTTGCAGGGATTTGTTACTATGTCACATGGTATCATAGTAGGTTCAATCCCCAAGTTGTGAGAGAACAATGTAGGCTTGTGAATGTTGGTCCGAGGGAGAATTGAAAGACAACTCGTAAGGATGCCATTGTGAAGAGAAAGAACAACATGACAAGGTGAGAGGAATAGAGAACTCAAAGAATTAAGAAGAAGAATATAAGAGTTAGAGAATATAAGAAATGGAGAAGATTAGTTAGATTCAAAATCTGAGGGATTGAAGTAGAACAAAATGTTGAGGAAGGAGACCTAATAGTTTGTTTGATATCCTTCTTGAGTAATAGAGGTAGTGTGAGGGTTGAAGGTTTTTTCTATGATGGAAGTCTGAGGGATAAAAATATTATAGATTGGATAGGAGAAATAGAAATATACTTCGATTATTATAATGTTCAAGATCCCAATCATGTAATTTTTTTTCCATTACGAAGTTGAAAGGCCATGTTTCACTTTGGTGGGATATGCTGTAGAAAAATATAGTAGATAATATATTAGAAAATATTAAAATTTGGAAGAAGATGGTTAGTAAAATCAGAGAATTTTTTTTACTTTTTGACTACCAACAAAACTTGTGTATAAAAGTAAGGAATCTTAGGAAGAAAGAAACATCTATCTGTGAATATAGTGAAGAATTCTTCAAGTTGTCACTTAGGTCAGGGATTGATCCATATTATTTTGAGAAAGAAATGAAGACTGAGATATAACAATGAAATACACATAAATATTACAAGAAACACAAAGATACAATAATATGAAATCTATATTAATGAGAGAAATGTAGAGAAACTATAAAAATATAGAGTAAATGAACTCAATAGAATGGTGGCAGCTTATCTCTACGAAGATATGTGATGTCTATGCTCATTCACAAGAAGATGATTAAAATGAGGCTCCAAAGGCCTTTTTAACATAAATCATAATTGAGAAAACCCTAAACATCCAAAACCCTAACCCTAGAAGATGAAACACCAAAAGGTTTGTGGGCCCTGATGGGGGTAGTTGATATGTCAACTTACCAAGGGCATAAAGTTTTCATATAATCTTTGTTTGGGGAATTTGATACCTTGTCGGAAAGGTATAGCCAAGTAGTACACATTGTGTTTAGAATACCATATACCTTTGACTACATGCTAGGCGTTGCAAAGACAAAAATACATCATTTACGACCTCAAAGCGACCCTAGAAGTTTAGGACCCGAAGAACCATAGAAACATTGCCAAGGTAGAAACCCATGTTTTGAGCCAGCGGAATAGGTGGGTCACCATTGATATCCATATGGATCATTCCTTACCCCTTAGGAAGTAATGGTCCACATTTTGTCAAGTTCGTGTGGGAGATGGGGAATCTTTTTCTAAATCTGAACATTCGTGAGTTTCTTTCCTTGCTACATAAGTTGTCTTGCTTAGCTTGTTGAAGGTTTTCATGAACCTATTGTTGGAGGGGTTGGATTCATTCAACCAATCTAGGTACATAGTCTACCTAAATGTGGGAGGAATCTACCAGTGAATATGCATCATGAAGAGTATGAAGGGATATGTTATAACTTTACTTGATTGGGTAGTGTGGAGGCACCCTCGTAGGTGAAGAAACAATATTTTTTTCCTCTTATACAATATTATTATGTTGGATATAAAGGTATTGGTCCAAGGATGTAATGGTTGCAGTGTCATTTTATTCACCTTCTAACCAAATCATGAAGAGCTAAAACTTGCAGTATGAGATATCACTTTGCGACAATTTTTTGTCGAGACAATAGTCAGAACTATCTATTGTATCTAGAGTAACAATGACGCTACGAGGTCGAGACACATTATTGGAGCAGGAAGGTTTGGAGACTAGTGCAGCAAGTGAGGAATAAAAACATGCCACATTTTGAGGAAAAGCAACACGTGTGGTAGGATTTGCAGAAAACCGATGCAAAAGTGGACAAACCTAGTCTAGTTAGGGTTAGGGTTTTTGGTTGTATTGTTGATCCAAAATGGATCCAGGAAGGCCTAAAAATAAAATTTCTTAGAATTATATGAAACTAATTCCATTGTGTCTGTATCATCACGCTGATTCCATCCATATCATTTTTTTCTCAAATGGACGTCGTATGCGAAAGATATCACGTTCTGATTGATTTCCCAAATAGGCAAAAAAGTCAACTGGTCGAAGTCAACAGGTCATACTGATGATATTAGTAGTATGATAGGTGATGTCAGCATGATGACATGGCATCACCAGGAGGTGACATGTGTCACGCAAAATTGACATTTTTGGGTTGAGTTGGCACCTGTACGGATTTGACACATGGCACTATATGGATGACACGTGGCAGTTTATACATGACGTGGCCCAATAACAAGTTGACACATGGTAGTACAGATGTAAGTTGGGTTGTACATATGATGACATGGCAAGGTGATTGTGCAGTACATATGATGACATGGCATGACATGTGGTTATATGGCATGTGACATGGCAGGTGACTGGGTTGTACGGAAGCTGACGTGGAAGCTGACTAGGATGTACATCAGTCACATGGCATGCTGATTATATGTTGACTATGTTGGTGACAGTGTGGTACACTCCAATCATATGGTGACATGTGGCCCAATCAGAGGCAGCCACATGGCACCCCAAATTTTTCCAATGTCGGCTAGTCCAAAAACAATTTATAACCTCTGGGGGTTTCAAACCCTCGACCTCTGTGGGCGCCAACAATTTCATGAAAGGGGGTGGATTTATTGGGATAATGTGGTGCTTGTTATGCCATACGAAATATTTCCCTTTTTAGTTAGCAGTGGTGCATAGTTTTGGATAGGCCCTAGTCGGCGGGGCCAACCCCGACCGACCAGGGGCTAAAGACCAGGAGCTACAACCATAAGTGGAGTGTGGGAGGTGAGGTCTTGGCCACATGGGCCATAGCCACATGAATAGGACCCAGAATCAAGGGAGCAGAGCGTACCAGCCCAAATTTTGGCCACATGGACCTCGAGCCGAAGATAGGGGGTTGCACCCTATATATGCACATTTTTTTATTTTTTAAACATTATTGTATAATTTTTATGTTGATTTTAGCTAATTTTAATGGATTTTAGCCAATATTGGGAGATCTAGAGCCCGATTTGAGGCCATATATTGGGAGGAAGTTGGGAGGTTGATTCCCACTTCAAATATATATAAAACATGGGTTCTTGGAAGCATTAGAGAGGTTTAGGATAAGATAAATGCTGAGGAATTTGATAGCCAAAGCCATTTTTATGCAGGGATGCCATTGAGGAGGGGAACTTTGCGGGCCAATTCCGAGAGCTATGCTCAACCATTTTCAGTGTTGTTAATTGTGTTGGATTCTTGAGGTCTGGTAGAACATAGCCAAACCAATTTGTAATCCATTTGACACTTTTCGAATGTATGTTTGAAGGATTGCAGACAAATATGAAAGCCTCACCCACTGAGACAAAGGCCCGAAGACGTAGGCAATCTTGTCTAACTCCAATAGGAAATTTGTTGTTATGGTTTTCTGATATTTGTGCTTACATTCTAATATGCATTTATTAGTATGGATTCTATGATATCTGATTAATTTATTCTTCTTTCATCGATTCCTAATTGGTAAATGAACTCATGTTTTAATCTTAACCAAGTCTTTAAAAGATCATTTCAAATCAAGTGGTATGAGAGAAGGTTGACGATTTATTTTTGATTTTGCATGATTACCAGGGAAAATTTGAGTCATGGTAAAGGCAAGATTCTAGAAGGGGATACAGAGATTGGATAGAGAAAGAGGACTTCTGAAAGTGAGGAGATGGCATCAGAAGAAGGCATGTTTGAGAACGAGATAGAGTTGCAAAATATTTTATTCGCCATGTATAAGATGGTAAAGGTATTATATGAGGATTACTTGGAATGGAAGAGGAATTTCCAAGGGGAATATTCTAAACAAGACAAAAGTGAAGAAGGAGAGGATCCTCCTAAACCTCCTCCTTCACCTCCTTCTTCTCCATCAACTTCTTCTTCTTCAAGTACAAGTTCAAAATTCATTGCAAGAAAACATTCCCATAAACATAAACATGATATGCCTTTACTTAAGCTTGATGTGAAATTTGAATTGCCCATGTATGATGGTGAAGTCAATGTTGATAGGCTTGATAACTGGGTCAGATAGATGGAAGCTTATTGTAGTGTGAAAAAAATCAAAGACGAGACAACTCAAATCAAGTTGGCATCGCTTTGTCTTGCAGGAACATCACTCATCTGGTGGCAGAGTAAGTTGAAAAATGGCATGCAACAAGTGGGTAATGTATTTCCATCATTGCAAGATTTTGTTTTTTCACTTAGAAAGAAATTTTATCCTTTGGGTTATAAAAAGAAGGATTTAATTGAATGACAAGGTCTTAAACTAAGAAAGGGACAAACAATGCAAGAATACACAAATGAATTTTGTAAGATGGCATTAATGTTAAACATTCCATTACATACCCAAGAAACTCTTATGAAGTATATTGAAGGTTTACCTACACATATTTGTAATATTGTAGTTATGTTTGGGCCTACTAATCATGATGAGTTTTTTGTTCAAGAAACATACACTGAAACAGGGGAAAAAATAGTTGATTTATCAGGGGAATCATCTTCAAGGAAAGAGGAAAAAAGAAAGGGGAATGGAAAGAAAGAAAATTCAACGACAAGAAGGGAAGAGAATCTCTCTTGCAAGCATTGCAATAAAGAAGGGCATGATGATGACCATTGCTGGAAATTGCATCCCGAGAAGAGACCGAAGTGGTTCAAAGAAAGGAAAGGGAGGAAAACAGTTGCAACAACAACACAACCAACAGACTTGGCATATGATTTAGGTGATGAGACTAAGATCACAACAGTTGGTTTGACAGGTAAAATTCGTGATGGATATGACTCTAGATGCAAGTTATTTCCCATAAGGGTGATAATGAAACACACTAAGATCGATACATTGATAGATAGTGGATCTCAATCTAACTTGATTTCATAGGAAGTGGTTAAACAATTGGGATTAAACACTAATATGCATCATAAAACTTACTCACTTAAATGGATAAGCAACAATCATAAATTGCACATAACAAAGAAATTCACTTTAAAGTTTTCAATTTCATCAAAGTTTGTGGATGTGGTAACGTGCAATGTGGTGCCACTCAATGAATGTGGAATGGTCTTGGGCAATCCTATTTGTATGATCACAAAGAAATCTTCTACAGGGAACATAATCAATATCACTTAACTAAATAAGGAAATGAATATGTTCTACATGCTCATCACTTAAAAGAAAATCAATCTCTTCAAACAATGGAACAATTGAGGAAGGCAACTTATGTAAGAAACACACCTATAATTGTGTCAAATCAAGTAGTTGATCTTAATCATGAACATGATATGGTTGTATAGTGGAAGTTAAATCATACTTTGCTTCAATATAAGCTAATGTCATGCAAGTACTACAAACATATTAACTCATTTGGAGTCATATTTCTGATGTTATTGTTGCTAATGCTTTCAACATGTATGGTAGTGTCTTCAGTAAGATGTGAATGAGTACAAGTGGTTAACAATATGTTGTCAATTGTCATGGTTGTTTTGCAATTGATATTTATGATTTTAAAGACAAAGAACAAGTGGGGTGGCATATCCCTCACTTGATGACTGGTTAATACCCTTCTGGAGGACCAAAAGGTCTTTGTGGGGAGGCATGATCCAAAATCGATCCAGGAAGGCCTAAAAAACAAATTTATTAGAATCATATGAAACCAATGCCATTGTGTCTATCTCGTCACGTTGATTATGACCATATAATGTTTTTTGCAAATGGATGCCATATGCGAAAGATCACATTCTAACCAATTTCCCAAACATGCAAAAATGTCAACTGATCGAAGTCAATAGTTCATACTACTGACATCATTAGTATGATAGGTGACATCAACATGACATCATGATGACATGGAATCACTAGGAGGTGACACGTGTCACTCAAAATTGGCATTTTCGGGCTGAGTTGGCACATGTATAGATTTGACATGTGGCACTATACAGATGACATGTGGAATTTTTTACATGATGTGGCCCAATAACAGGATGATACTGTAGATTTTAACCTTGTACAATATCTACTGCAAATAGATATTCAATAAAGGAACAAAAAGTATACAATGGAAAATACAAACATTAAAAAGAGATTTTTCCCCTGGAAACCCAAACCAGGAAAACCAGCATATTCTATATTATTCATCATGTTACAATGTTTACAATACAAAATACATATAGGAGCCATCGGCATCCAAAACCCTAACCAAATGACCCGGATTAGTCCAAAACCCTAATTCCTTAACCGGAAATATAAAACCATCGGAAAAGAAACCATGTGCCGAAAAACCACCTAAATATAATGTGGTCCTGAGGCAAAAAAAAATGCGGTCCCGATGCAGATTTTTTTTTTTCGGGTGTTAGCGCTTTGTAATTTGCCTAAGGCTGCGGAGGCAATCACAGAGTTAACCTCGAACCACTTGGAGTCTTGGATATAACCCTCTAAGACTCAAAGAGGGATCTCTCTTTTAGATTTAACTTGGTTTGTAAGGGATGGATTTTAGGCTAGCTATGAAAGTAATGAAAATATGGAGTTTTTGATTTTTAAATGGTTAGTTTGGGACAGAAAGGAGGGCCATTGGGCAAATGGGGTCTGTGCTTAAAAATGTGATTCACATCTCAGATCTGGACAAAGATTTTACACAGGGAAAGGTAGCAGAAATGTTGGATCGAATTAAGTTTTGATGGCGTCGATTTGAGGAAGAACTAGGGGAGGAAAAAGCCAATCAAGGAGCAGCTAAGAATTCCTAAACTCACTTTTTAGAGGAGAAACATAAATATTATCACAAGATCAGAGGCATAGTATTTCACAATAAATTATTCTTCTATTACTCTTCTTCCGATAATAAGAATTGAAAACAAACGAAAAGATAACAGGAAAAACTTAACAAAGATAAGAAACACCACCAACATATCCACACAGGAATCCTGTGAACAACATGCTCATTTCTGATTGATCATCTAAAAATTACAGCAAATACTACTGGAAAAGAAAGGACCCTAGTCCAGCAAAGAAAATTGTATCCCTCTCAGGTCGAAAAACCCCTCACACAGGTCGAACCAACAAGAAAAAATACTTCACTACTCGAACCCTCTCCTACTCAACCCAGTCGAACCATTGTTCTGTCCTTTACAGGTGTATAAATACAAAAAATTATCTCAGTCTTCAAAACATTTGAGCTTTAACTCTCCTTGCTAAGAATAGAAAAACAGTTACAACAAAATATTGACACCTGTAGCAGATGGTTTCCCATAATAAACAAGACAACAAATTAAATAGAAATTAAATTTGATATCTATTTCTTGACATCTGGAACCCTGGAGGTTTTTTAAGTTACTAACATCACAATAAATAAATGTAGTAGCAGTCGAATGCCTTGAGTTTGTGGGAGACTGGTGTTGTAGGAAAATCTGCCTGCGGACAAGTAGATCGACCTCTAGGGCTTGACCTTAACCCTAGACAGAAAAGTGCTTAACATGGACACTGAATTTCTTTCGAATCTATCTGAACTAATACACGAGAAGGAAGGATGATCGAAGTACCTTTTTATTGACGTTTGTCCCTGCATGCTCCAAGTTGCGCTCCAATCTTTTGCTCCTTGCTGAAAGCTATGGACAAGACGAGATACAACCACTTCCTACTCTATTGACATTAGCTCGAAAATGGATCTATCATTAAATGATAAGTTCATGTAACATCAGACACAAACTAGAAAGAAACAGGCCAAGCATGTCATATTAATGAGAATAACGACAGCAGTACTTACAATCGTAGATGCAAATGCGACAGCTTCATCAAGTCCTCTTCATATAACCCTTGCTTGAAAGATCCACAACCTGGATGGCAGCAGCTTCACTGATCAATCTTCTTTGGCTAACTGCAAGTTTCCTCCAAGACCATAAGTTTCACATATCCAATTCTTCCTCCAACACTTATGAGATCATAAGTTTGGTGTAATTCTGCATTTTCCATCCTCCATACCACTCATGAGATCATAAGTTTGGTATGATTCTCTCTTTGCAATCCCTCTTTCACAATTAGAAAGCTTTATTATATAGCCTTGGAGAGGCTCAACAATCTTGAGATATCCTTGGGGAAGGTGAGGATTTTCCTCCTTCAGTTGAGGATCTGCCCTAGGATCATGGCTGGACTAGGGATTCGAATCCAACTTCCTTCCAAGAATGAAAAGATGCTTCCCCCATTCATCTCAACAGCTTAACAGTCACCCAGAATAGGTAGCGCTCCCTCAAAGGGGCCATTAGAGTGTTGTAGCGCTCCCTGGTAAGCTTTAGGGGGCACTGGCGCCCTCAAAATCTATAGCGCTCCCTCAAAAGGGCTAGGGGAGCATTATAACGCTCCCTGACAGTGTATTAGGGAGCGCTGACGCTCCAAGATAGTGTAAGGGGGAGCGCTCCTCTCCAAAACTCAGTTTTTTGGGTGCTTTCAGATGGTAAAAGGTTGTTTGACTTCAGTAGATCAGTTCTCCTCCTTCATATCAATCATGTGAGATGTTATAAGTGCTCTCTTAGTGTCGTTGACATGGCAGTATGTCTGAACATCCTTTGCGACACTAATGACCAACTTGCGACACTTGCGAAAGTTGAGAGGGACAATGCGACACTTACGACAATTGAGAGGGACAATGCGACACTTATCCAGCTGAGCAATTTTGACATGTAACAGAATACCCCCCAAAGTATGAAGTTAGAAGATGCAAACTGATGACTGAAATACTTTGTAGACTCTCAAGCAAGGGTATAGACTCGGAGAACCTGACGAAATCTGCACACAACCATCCAACAAATATCATGACATATTTCAAAACCCAAGGCAGGCATACCTATGCTTGGGTGATCAAGACTTGCAAGATATGGTCGCCATAAAATACACTGCGGATCCATAATTGTATTGATAAAAAGGTATAGCCACCAAAGATACAATGTGGATCTATACTCTGATGACATGAACTGATCGTAGCCACGAAGAATACACAATGGATCTATGAGATGACAAGACATAGCCACGACCAATACAAAGTGGATCTATGTGACAGTATATGTGTTCTTGTCCAATATAGAAACTCCTTCACAGCCTGGGCAAAGTATATGTCAAAGTGATGACTCAACCCAGGGTCTTCTTACCAATCCCAATATGGTACGAATCTGACCATGTGAATAGATGTCCTGACGTCGAACATGGCAGAAACCACGTGATTACCGGTCAATGGTGTGAACCGTTAACAAGTGCGAGGGAAATCACCATTAATGCCAATGATTCCCAAGGTACCTTAGTACATTCCACCGGATGTGAATAGATGAGTTGAAGTCGAACATTCATGGAATCATTCAATCAAGGGTCAATGATGTAAACCCACTGTCGAATGTGAGGAGGCCTGCCATTGAGGCATGCAGGTCCCAAAGTACTAAATGGTTTCTAAGCCTAATTCCTGGATAATGTGCTGAAGTTGACAGGAATAGACTCGTCGAGGGAGGGCCTTGATGCATCCCCCATCAACGACACGAAACGGGCATGGAGATGTAATTGGTAGATCAAGCGAACATGGACTGACACAGGTTTTGAGGCAAGATATTTGGGATGGCTGACTCTCG
>ML777393.1:341731-396883 GCA_009831015.1 Picea engelmannii | reverse complement strand
AGTATCAAGTCAAAGAGATAACAAAACAAAACCTATTACAAAGAACAAGCCTCTCCTTCAAATTCAAATGTCAGATGTAAAAAATCTTCGACGAGTTAAGCACTCCATGATCTCTACAAAGTACATCAATCCTTTTGACACTGAAAAATCTTAGCACAAGATACCCAATTAAAATTTAAAAAGTAGCAAGCAAGACTGCATTGCTAAGATGGTATTATGACCTTCTGTTTATCTGTGAGCATGGGATCGTTGTGTTTCAAAGGATTCCCGGGGATCATATCCAGACCCATACTAAGAGCCTTTTTCCACACCACCTTCGGACAGATGTAAGCCATAGGCCTCTGCATATGGACCAGAGTACCCAACACTTGCAGTGCCAATTTTTGTACAATATGGTCCACCTAGAGTTCCAGTAGCAGCCCAGGCTCGCTTTTCAAAATTTGTAAGATCTGCTCTAAGTTTCTCAACTTCTCTAGCCATAGAGATCAAGTTCTTTTCCATAGTCTACCGCTGTTCAAACTGCTCACTATTTTCTTGCCAAAGGAGGTGCCTGTTAAATCTATCTTGTGGGATATACCTGCTACAGTTAATAACTTTGAAATAAGTTGAGTTGTTACCTCGTATTTCTCATTTTGCACCAGAGGGAACACTGTGCATTTTATTGGTGTTAATAATGGAGGGAAACTGAAAACGTTGTATTGTTCATCCCCAGCCTTGCTTGGTCATGTATAAAAACAGTTCTCATACAAGCAGTAACTGATTCTACCAATACCAACGATGGCTCAATCACAGAAGGTGTGAAAACTCTCTGGTGCTCTTTTTTATTTCTTAAGATGTAGAGACCATGTCCTTTGTAAGAGAGACAGTTTGGCCAAGTGTGCAAACTTGAAATGGTGCCTTCCCTTCAGACTCCAAATGAGATTTAAGTTCCATAGCTTTCTGTTTCACTCATGGCCTCTGAAGCTTCAACAATCATCTTCTGGTTCTTCTTAAATTCCAGCCCCAACTCTCTCTTTGCTGGAGTTATAACTAATTTCTCTACCTCCTTGGGTTTTGGATATGTTTCATGAGCCACAAGAGGCACAACACTTTTTCAGTGTGTTCTTTCAAGTCATAAGCATATCTATCTACAAGACCAACATATTCAACCCATCCATAAGAACACTCTATCTCTGCATCCCAACAGTTTGCTGCATAATGAGCCATTTCATTCTGTAAATCATGTCTGAAACGCAAACGATCCTTATGAATTCCAAGCGTTGTTAGAAACAAGTAAGTCCTTCCTATGAAGTACCCCAACTTGCATCTCAACCACCTTAGTTTGTTGTGTCTCATTTTCTCTAGGTTCTTGACTACCATGACCTTTATGAGTGCCCTCCTCATTAATAATGCTGCCATCCTTATCACAGTTTCCCCATTCACACCAGCATCGAACCCATACATAGTAAATGTGGGTGGGAAATCAATGATCTTGTCACCAGGATCAAGCACACATCGCATGATGAGACCAATAAGTTCCTCTGCTCCACATCCTACAAGTAAATAAGATGCATCGAGACCTGAATCCTCAGCAAGTGCTGCTTGTAAACGTCAACTCTCTGGATCGGGATATATATATGGAAACTCCATATTCCCCAACGCTTTCGTAACCTCTGGTGGTGGACCATATGGATTTTCATTTGTGTCCAGCTTAGTTATGTTCTGAGGTTTTCTTCCAAGCCGCGCAGACAATACCTGGGCGCCATGAGATTGTGAAATAGCACGATTTGATCTGTGGAACGACCACACAGAGCCTTGATTGTCAGCACATGGGGGTTTAGTGATTCTAGAGCTTTAACCAGATGTGGCCTGATGGTATCCCTTGACACCTCATAACCTTCTATGCATGCATGCTTTTCTGTGTTTGACACCTTGAATCTGGTTCAAACATCTGGCATAGGGTTTAAAGCTGGGTTTTATATTTTTGGCTTTCTGTGGGAATTATCCCACATTCACGACGAGAAGGGATTTAAAAGAATTTGTATATGTGAATGTTTGCAACATATTCTCGATGATATGAGCCCAAGGCTATACTCTGGAGTTAGGCGCTAGCACTGGATTTTGTGTTTGTTGTTGGTGTATGAAACGGTGCTTATCCTCGGTGTTGAGTGCTTGAAGGGGCCCTAGGCCAATATAACTTTTTGGAAAAATATTTGTCAATTTTTTCATAAAACTCTGCATAAAGGCAAAGGCCGAGGGGCCAACTTTTTGCTAAATTAATCAAACATAGATTATAAAAACCCAAATCAGGCTAATAAACCCAACTTTGCATTTACCCCCAAGAGTCAAATTTTTCCATTTCAAAACACTTCACAATTTTTTGCTAAAAATGCACTGGAACTTGCTTTGAAACTCGCACTCAAGTACTCATTTTATGCTTGGTGAGTGTCGAGCACTTTCTGCCGCCTTCACCATGCGTCATGAGCAAACACATATGCCTGAAAAAGATAAATATTATTCAGAACACTGATTCCCTATTATATAGGGTTCTAACATCGGGGATGTTGCCCCCGAACCCCCACACAGAGGGATCCACCCCCCAACACATATTCTTAGACACTACTACTCGTGCAAACAATATAACACATACCCAAAATCTCCCCACTTGTTGTTTTCTTTGCATACAGGGTTACATAGTCAAAAATCCTCCACATCAAGATAACTTCTCAGTGCTCACAAATGTTTTTAACGAGTCTGAAACATTCTTCAAAGTGTCCACCTTCATCAGTGATACTTTCTTATCTTCAATCATGCCTCTCAAAAAGTGATATTGAACATCAATTTGCTTTGTCTTTGAATGATAAGCAGGGTTCTTTGCCAGAAACATTGCACTCTGACTGTCACACTCTATCCTTACAACTTTTTGTACCAACCCAATATCTGAACACAATCTTTGTAACCATAATTCTTCCTTACTTGCATGAGTGGCTGCAATGTATTCAACTTTTGTAGTTAAAAGTGCCACTACAACCTATCTTTTTCTCATCCAACTTATTGCTCCTCCAAATAGATTAAACACATACCCGCTTGTAGATATCCTATGATCCAAATGTCCAGCCTAGTATGCATCCACAAAGACATGTATATCCACCATTCTGTTCAATCCCGATCTTCCTTCATATCACAATCCATAGCTAGTAGTTCCATGCAAATACCTGAAAACCCTTTTTACTATTGCCCAATGCTTCTTCCTTTGTTTTGACATATACTTGCTCAAAACTCCCACTACATGTGCAATGTCCGGTCTAGTACAAACCATTGCATACATCAAACTGCCAACTACACTAGTATATGGAACATGAGACATGTCCTCCTCTTCTTCATGTGTCTTGGGACATTGATCTGTAGATAACTCTACACCAACAGGAATAGGAACCTTGACCAGTTTACATTCCTGCATATTAAACCTCTGCAATATTCTCTCAACATACTTTCTCTAATTTAACTAGAGTTTCCTCCTTTTCCGATCTCTTTTAATTTCCATGCCCAAAATGAAATTTGAAGCACCGAGATCCTCCATGTCAAATTTAGAGAAAAAATGAGTTTTCAGATCCTGGATAATCTCCTTGTTGTTTCCTATCAGCAACATGTCATCCACATATAAGACCAAATAAATCAAATGATCACCAATTAATTTTAAAAACACACAGTGATATTCTTTAGTTCTTGTGAAGCCAAGTCCCAACATATAAGTATCAATTTTTTGATACCACATTCTTGGTTATTGTTTTAAACCATACAGGGACTTTTTCATCTTGCATACCATCTCCTTCTTTCCCTTCACAGTATAACCTTCTGGTTGCTTCATATAGATTTCTTCTTCCAGATCCCCATGTAGGAATGTTATCTTCACATCCATTTGTTCTATTTCAAAATCAAATGCAACAGCAACAAATAACAAAAATATTATGGAGGTTAACTTGGCAACAGGAGAAAAAATCTCACCAAAATCAATTCCCTCAACTTGGGAATAACCCTTTGCTACTAACCGAGCTTTGTATTTCTCCACTTTTCCTTCTGCATTCAACTTATTTTTAAATACCCATGTGCTGCCAATGGGATTTCTTCTAGTTGGAAATTCCACTAGATCCCAAGCCGCATTATTATCCAAAGATGTAATTTATTCTTCCATGGCCCTTTTCCATAGATTTCCATCCTCTGAATCCACTGCTTCCCTGACAACTCTAGAATCATCATCAGTAATAGACAAAGAAAAATTTGAATGGAAATCAGATGGACTATACCTTTCTGGTAGCCTTCTTTCTCGATCCGATCTCCTCAATACTGGAGTATGAGGATCTTCTTCTTTTGATTCATGTTCTTCTGTAGAGTCTGATTCATCATCCTTTAAATCAAACTCTATCTTATATGGTTCTTCCTTACTTGGTAGGGCTTCATGTTTAATAACATCCTTCATTTCTCTAAATACCACATCTCGATTGTACACTACCTTCTTAGTTTCTGGGTTCCAAAGCGTATAACCTTTGAGACCATATTTATATCCAATAAAGATACACTTTTCGGCCTTCTTATCCATCTTACTCATGTTTTCCTTTGGAACATGAACATATGCATCGTAGCCAAAAACCTTGATATGTGTGAGAGAAGGTTCCTTACCAGTGAAAAACTCTTGTGGAGTCTTGTCATCCAACACTAACAAGAGTGATCTATTGACCATGTAACATGCAGTACCCACTACCTCTGCCCATAATTATTTCCCTAACTTGACACCACTGAGCATGCACCTTGATTTTTCCATCAGTGTCCTATTCATCCTTTCTGCAACTCCATTTTGTTGAGGTGTATATGGAGTAGTCTTCTGCCTTGCTATATTGCACTTCTTACAGAATTCTTCAAATTCATTTTCGCATAACTCTCTACCATTATCTGTCCTCAACACCTTGATTCTTTTCTTGGTTTGATTCTCAACAAGAGCTTTAAACTCTTTAAACTTGTCAGAATTTATATTTCTTCTTGAGGAAATCTATCCAAGTCTTCCTCGAGATGTCATCTATAAATGAGACATAATACACAGATTTTCCCAATGATGGGACTGAAAAAGGTCCAAAAACATCACTGTGAACTAGCTGTAAAATTCTTTTTGCCCTCGTAGCACCAGAGGAGAATCTTACCTGATTATGCTTCCCATATAGACAATGTTCATAGAAATCAAAATCTAGAGAGCAGTTAGACATACCTTCAACCATACCTTTATCGTGTAGTAGTCGAAGACCCTTCTCTCCGATATGCTCTAGTCTTTGATGCCACAACATAACCTTTTCTCTAGAGACTGTAGGAGTTCTTTCTTCTTCAAATCCAATATTAGGAACAATGAAACTGTTACACCCATCACTAATAGTGCTTCCTTATAGCTTATATAGATTTCCAAACTGAACTCCCCTCACCAACACCATTTCTCCTTGAACCATCCTGGAAGTTTCCTTTTCAAATATTGTTTTTACCCCTGCATCGTCCATTTTTCTTACAAAAATCAAATTTTTGGCCAAACCTGGGATGTGTAGAACACCGGGAAGTGTTCTAATTCTTCCATCTATGAGAATCAATTTGACTCTTCCTCTTCCTATGATTCTGGTTGTCGAATCATTACCTAAGAAAACATTACCTCCATCATACCTTTCATATTCCCAGAACCACTCCCTGTGGGGAGTCATATGAAAGGATTCACCAGAGTCAACCAACCATGCCTCATGATCTGCATGTGTTCTTGAAGAGAACAAGTACACATCCCCTCCTTCTTCCTTGGAGGTATTTTCTTCTGTAGAAGAAGATTCTTCAGATCCCTTCTTTTTCTCAACTTTGGATCTACACTTCTTCTTGTAGTGCCCTTATTTTCCACATCTCCAACATACCCTTACAAAATGTCTGGGAGATTTATATTTACCCTTAGACTTAGATCTCCCACTTGAGAAATTAGATCTATTTCTTTCTTGGGAATGTCCTATTGAAAATAATGTGTATGTGTTATGTCCTTCCATATTCTTCTATCTCATCTCCTTTGACAACAAAGAAGAGACCACTTCTTCAAACTTCAAGGAAGTTGTATTACTACCTATAGCCACAACCATACTATCCCACGAGTCTAGTAAAGAATACAAAAAAGTGATACATTTATCTTCATCTGAAATTTTAATCTCAACAGATACTAACTAACTTACCATAGTATTGAAGGCATTCAAATGCTCTGCCACTAAGTCTCCATCTTTCATCCTCAGGTTATACAACTTCTTTCTCAGGAATAGTTTATTTACTAGGGACTTAGACTGATACAATTTCCCCAACTTTTCCCATAAATCCTTGGTTGTAGCTTCCTCTGACACATTCAGTAATACTGAATCGGAGAGACACGGTCAGATTGTGCTCTTTACCTTTCGATCCAACTTTTTCTAGTCATCTGCAAAAGTTCCTGTAGGTGCAGTACCTTGATCTACTGCGATCCAATGATCTTTGTCCACCAATAGATCTTCCATCTTGAGCTTCAACAACTCAAACATTTTCCCATTAAACTTCTTGATCTACATATTCAAATTTCTTTCCATTTCTTTTCACTTGAAAAAGCAACACCGCAGATCTCCCACTGTAACAAGGCTTATCATAGTCTCGATCCAAACCCTTGACCATAAAGGCATCCCCCTAAAGCCAATAAAGCTCTTATACCAAATGTAGATTTTAACCTTGTAAAATATCTACTGTAAATAGATATTTAGTAAAGAAACATAAAAGATACAATGGCAAATACAAACATTACACAGAGATTTTTCCCCTGGAAACCCAAACCAGGAAAACCAACATATTCTATATTATTCATCATGTTACAATGTTTACAATACAAAATACATATAGGAGACAACGGAATTAAAAACCCTAACCCAATGACATGGATTATTCCAAAACCCTAATTCCTTACCCGGAAATAGAAAACCATTGGCAAAGAAACCATGTTCCGAAAAACCACCTAAATATAATGCAGTCCCGAGGTAGAAAATATGCGGTCTCAAGCAGAATATAACACATACTACTCGCGCAAAGAATATAACACATACCCAACAGACACATGGTAGTACAAATGACATCTGGGCTGTACAAATGTTGACATGGCAGAGTGACTTTGTAGTATGGATGATGACATGGCATGACACATGGTTGTATGATAGGTGATGTGGTAGGTGACTAGGTTGTACAGAAGATGATGTGGTAGTTGACTGGGTTGTATGGTGGTGATGTGGCATGATGACTGTACGCTGATTGTGTTGGTGACTGTGTGGTATGGTCCAATCATAGGGAAATCAAATACATCCACGTGGCACCCTAGATTTTTCCAATGTCTGCTAGTCCATTAATTTGTTATAACCTATGGGGGTTTCGAACCCTCAACCTCCTTGGGCACCAATGATTTCTTGAAAGGGGGCGTACCAATCAGGCTAATGTGGTTCTTTTTTTTCCATATGGCATATTTCCCTTTTGAGTTAGTAGTGGTGCGTAGTTTGGGATAGGCCCTGGTCGGTGGGGGCCAACCCCAACCGACCAGGGGCTAAATACCAGGAGCTACAACCATATGTGGAGCATGGGATATGAGGGCTTGGCCACATGGGCCATAGCCACATGACCAAGACCTGGAATCAAGGGGGCCAAAGCGCACCAGTCCAAATCTCGACCACATAGAAAAGTGCATGTGACCTGGAGCTAAATATAGGGGCATACGCCATGTATATGCACATTTTTGGCTTTTTAAACATTATTGTATAATTTTTATGCCAAGTTTAGGTGATTTTAATGGATTTTAGCCAATATTGGGAGATCTGGAGCTCAATTTGAGGCCATATCTTGGGAGGAAGTTGGGAGGTTGATGCCCAATTCAAATCTATATAAACCAGGGGTTCTTGGTAGAATTAGAGAGTTCATAACAGGAGAAATGTTGAGGAATTTGACAGCCAAATCCATTTTTATGCAGTGAAGCCATTGAGGAGGGGAACTTTGCAGGCCAATTTTGAGAGCTATGATCAACCATTTTCAGTGTCGTTGGTTGTGTTGGATTCTTGAGGTCGAGAATAACACATAAATACCATTTTGTAATCCATTTGACACTTTTCTGATGTACTTTTGAAGAATTGAAGAGAAACAAGAAATTCTCACCCACTGAGACAAAGGCCCAGAGACATAGGTAATCTTTCCAAAATCTGTTAACAACTTTGTTGTTATGATTTGATGATATTTGTTCTTACCTTCTAATCTGCATTTATTATTATGGTTGTTATAATATCTCATTAATTTATGCTTCTTTCATCGATTCATAATTGGTAACTGAACTCATGTTTTAAAGTTAACCAAGTCTTTAAAATATCATTTCAGATCAATTGTAAGGGTTTCTAACCCATTTTTGTAATATAAATAAGGGGTATGAGGTAGATTAGGATATCATGAGAGAATTATATGAGATCGGATTGTTAGAGAACTAGTGCGACAAGTCTGTTTGGAGAACCTATTTTAGAGTTTTTGGGATTGGAGGTCTGTTTTGAGAGTTGTAGAGCTTGGATGCGGTCGAAGTAGCTGAGATTCAGGTCACAAGTTGTGGATCTTGGTGTGATATTGGTCCACCTCACTACTCACTACTCTAATGTAATGAACACAAATATTTTTGATGAATAAGAATAAATAAGTAAAATATCTTTGTCGACGTAGCCCCAGGGGGGTGAACGATGGTAAAACCATCTGTGTAATGTGTGCGAATGTGTTATTGATTCTATAGTTTTCATTGAATGGTTATATAGATGAATGGATGATTTATTTATAATGCACATTATATTAAATATGAAAATGAATACATGAATGAAAGAATGGATATGATGAATAGAAGAATAAAATACATGGTTAAGTAGAAATAATAAGAATTAAGAAAGAACATCCCCCAATCCCTTCCATGACTGCAAACATATACATCGTGTAGTCCCCCATAAACCATCTTCAGTGAGACTGTGTTGTGCACTCTGTGCGCAATGTAGCCTTTTGGTTTACCATAAGGGCCAATGGTGATAAGCATTTTGTTGGAGAACTAAGGTAGAACCCGAGTCATCCCATAACTCCAACAAATGGTTTCATTGTCACCTAGAAATCGGAAGGAGAGATAGGAAGGGGTTTGGTAAAGAAGATGCAGTGGTAGAAAGGGATTTTCAAGCCATGGAATCCTACAAAGATAGAGACTAAAATATGGTTAGAGACAAAGTAGTTGGAGTTCACACAAAAAGACAATAAGGGTTCTAGGTATACACCGTGCCAATACTTGCATAAGTATGTGTTTACTGATCTTCATGAAGCATATTTTTGTTTCTTTCCACATTTGTTATAGGAGTGTTTGCTAAGGTTGAACAATACCCATCCGACTAATTGGATTAGGCAAATAGTGTGGACTGCTAAAAATATCATGTGGTTGGAAAGAGTTAATAATACATTCATGCGCGTAGTAGATTTTTGGTTAGACAACATTACTGTGGGGTTTATCAATTAGTTTGTAATAGATACAACAAAGTCATACAATTCTGCAAAGAAAGATTTCTTGAGGGGACCCAAAGGGAGGTACATCAAGTAACTCTACACATCAATCAAGATAATACTACATGGTAAGGGCATGATGACCATGGAATCAGACAGCTAGATCAATTTGCACGCATGGGGGACTTGGGGGAAGCACTAAGGAAGAACTGAGAAATGGACAAGGCTCGGGAGAGTATCCAAAAGGAGGAAATGGACCCCATCATAATGGATTATGAATAGACCAGGGAAATCATAAGAAATGCAGGTGTGATGCGCAATAGACGACCCTACCAGTATAGGATGAATAATAAGAAGAGGGTTGTAGTAGAGTGAGAGGGATTGGACAACGATGAGGAAGAGGTAGAGGATCTTTGCACCATGGAGAATATTGAGGATATATTGTGCACCACATATGAGAGTAAAAATAGAGGTCACGGGTCTGGTGTAGAAGAAGGCTCTCCATTACAGATCTGAATTAGTTTGGAACCCACAACCCCATGTGATACTAACACAATCGAGGAAGAAAAAATAGTTAACCAACCAGTGATTAGTGGTAGAATAATTTTTCAGGACGCAGGTCTAGTAGAATAAGTGCAATGATATAGATGGATTTTGGTGGCCTCCCACCTATTCCAACTGGCTCATTTTCGTAGTTTTCCAGTTTGGCAGTTTTTTCCCTAGTTTTTGGGACCCTGACTTGTAGGGCCGTTTTGAGGCCCTAAACAACATTTTTTAGGGATCGCCACAATCAAAATGACATTTGATAGATAGAAAAAAAAATGTTTAGTCCTTGGATAGACCTTTCCAATGGGCTATCGTGTGCCTAAAACAAAGATCCTATGCAAACGTTATGACCCTGGGAAGTTGATGTACTAACTTACCCAAACGAGGTCCACATGACTTTTGGTGCTTCATCTCCTAGGGTTAGGTTTTTTGTATGTCTAGGGTTTTTGACATTCCTGTTTATTGTAAAAATTCCTTCAAAGCCTAATTGTAATAATCTTCTTGCGAATGAGCACATTTGTCACATCTCTTCTCAGAGATAAGCGGCCAACATTCTAGCAAGCTTGGTTTCATTGCATTTTACAGTTTCAACTTATTAAATTATTGAATAGAAACTCGTTTTACTGTATATCTATTATTTTGTGTTAAGCATATTTTGATAATAATATGTATTCATTTCATTTTGCAAATATATTCTGGATCAGTGGTATCAGAGCGGTCTACTCCTTGTCGTTTTTAATGCATGTCTCCAATGAGGTCAGGGTACAAATAATTGGGTCTCGAGCTTGTTTCTCTTGAGGACAAAATCTCTCGCATGCCCAAACAACCTCTCATGGAAGAAGAAAATAAATACAATGGGATAGGATATCCATTCAAAATGTTGCTCAAGTAATACCTCATGCAACAGAGAAATGATATGATGGATAGTTTTTCCCAAATCCTTCGATAACCACCAACATGCGATGCATATTCCTGAAATGGAGGCACCGCCCCCTTCAAGGTACAAATCAACTTCAATATTCCTATATTTGAAGGTCAGATAGATGTAGATATGGTAGACAAATGGTTTAATCTGCTAGAAGGGTATTTATCTTTCCATAACTTCTCAAATAGATAAATGATTACTTTTGCACTCCTTAAAGTCATCCCCCATGTCAAATATTGGTGGGAAACTTTCTATGAGCAAAAGGAAACAGAGAAACCCTTATTATTTACAGTCGTAATCACGTAGAAGTCCTTCATGGATATTATTAAGAAACAATACTACCCTGTTGGAAGTTATGACGACCTGTACACAAAATGGACCACGCTGCAGCAGGAAATAGACCAAGCAATTCCAGAGTTCACAATTATCTTTCATACCTTGCGTATCAAGCTGGGTATCAAATATTATGAGCAACATATGGTTCTCAAGTATTGCGGCGGTATGGATAGATACATCCAGTCTGAAATGGAGTTTCTTGGCATATCATCCTTGGGCACGGTTTATCGATATGCAGTCAAAATCGAGCAGAAGCTCAAACAAAAGACATGGAAATTTGGGCCTGGGAAACCCTCACAACAAAATCCAAGAAAGGGTGGCCCCAACCCATAGAACAAAGGACAGAGAAAATATGGACAACCTCAGGACAACCAGTCCAAGCCACAAGCAAAGAAGGACACCGGAAAGAAAAGGAAAGATACTGGGAAGTGGTGCAACTTCCATAAGAGCCCTTGGCATAACATTGATTATTTTCACTCGAAGTAGTCACTGGTGGCTGAGGTGAAATCCTGTGAATCAGATGTGGGTTTCGACTCTAAGTCAGAACCAAAAAGGGGGAGACATATCATAGACACAGAACCTAGTGCTACCATTGCTACCACCAATCTCCAACCCGATGAACTAGATGAGCCAGAGGAAGGTGAGTGACTTATTCATTCACAAATGTGGGTGAAGGGTACCCCGCTACACTTCATCATTGATAGAAGTAGCCAGAAGAACCTCATCTTAGAAGAGGTTGTAAAGCGACTCACACTGCCAACAATTTCGCACCCACAACCCTACACCATTGGATGGCTCCGCCAAGGAAGCGACATCGATGTCAGCCAACAATGTCGCATGTCATACATAATCAATCCCTTCAAAGACGAGGTATTTTGTAATGTTTCCCCTCTCGAAGTTTGTAATGTTCTTTTGGGCCAACCATACTTATGGAAATGTCATGTTGTATATGAGTCTAGGCCTCATAGTGTTATTATTACTTTGAACAAGAAATGGTATAGGATACTCGAGGCAGTCCCACCCAGTGCTATTTCCTTGATCTCTTCCAAGCAATGCAGAAAGGTCATCTCTCAGACAGTTAAGTTTGTCTTCTTTGTGATTTGCTCTCAGAATCAGTGAAAGATCGCAGCCACATCCAGGGTATCCTCAGCTGACCTCTCCACACAGTAGAATAAAGTGGATAAGTCCTTGAAAGAATACTCGGATATATTCTCCTCACCTATCGAGGTATCTCTGCACTGTCACATCAAGCACCCCATCGATCTGACCCCCAACACACCACTGCCCAATAGGCTAGTCTATTGCTTCTCTCTATTAGAGAATGAGGAGATTAAGTGGTAGATCCAAGGAATTTTCTACATGGGGAACATCCATCCCATCTCATCACCTTGCGAGATCCCACTCGTGTTGGTACAAAAGAAAGATGGAACCTGGTGAATCTGCATTGATTACTAGGCCTTGAATAAAATCAAATTCATAAACCAGTACCTGATTCCTCGAATCTACGACCTCCTTGATCAGATCACGAGGGCCAAATACTTCAGTAATATTGATATAAACTTTGGCTACCACCAAGTCTCAATAGAATAGACAAATGTATGGAAGACTACCTTCAAGTCAAAGGAAGGTATTTTTGAATGGTTGGTCATGCGCTTTGGTTTGACAAATGCTCCAGCCAATTTCATGAGGATGATGGATGATATCCTATGACCATTAACCAATACATTTGTAGTGGTGTATCTGGATGACATATTATTTTAAAACAATACTTGGGAAGAACACTTACAACATATTCAATAGGTTTTGGACACCCTGCGGTAGCCCCAACTCTACGCTAAATTGGAAAAATGCTCCTTTCGCATGGACAAGGTTCATTACTTAGGCTACATTATTGATCAGCATGGCGTACATGTGGATCCAACCAAAATCCAAGTAATCTGTGACTGGCCAGCCCCAACCACACTCACTAAGCTTCAAAGCTTCTTAGGCCTTGCCAAATTCTACCGTAGGTTTGTGTTGGGATTCTCCCATATTGCATGGGCCCTCAACCAAGTAACCAAGGGTGGTGGTAAGGAGAAATTTTTGTGGGGTTGGTCCCAAAAACAAGCATTCGATGATTTGAAGCATCACTTATGCTCAACCCCAGTACTTTCACTATTAGACCTGCAACATATCTTTGAGATCGAGACAGATGCTTTAGACTATGTTGTGGGTGTCATTCTCACTCAGCATGGCCACCCTGTGGCATATCATAGTGAGACACTATCAGATGTTGTTTGTAAGTACCCTAATTACAATAAATAAATGTACTACATTGTGCAATCCTGCTGCCAGTGGAGACATTACATTCTTAGGAAGGAGATAGTCATCCACACTGATCATAAGCCACTGGAGTTCATGCAGACACGAGGAAAATTGCAGAATGGCTACCATGAGAAGTGGTCCACGTACTAGTAGCAATTCCACCTCAACATAAAGTATAAAATGGGAAGCACCAACTGTGGTGTTGATTTCCTCAGCAGACTTCCAGTCACAGTACTCACCACGGTGCTAGACTCTTGCAACCATGAGACCTATGGATGGCCCCAACTCTATGAGACCAACCTAGACTTGGCAACCACCTACCAAATGTTGTGCGCAAACGCAGTTGTCGCTAATTTCCACCTTCAGGATGGGTTGTTGTACCATCTAGGCCATATTTTTGTTCCATCAAGCGAGTGAGTGAAGATGATCTGGCAAGCCCGCTACAGTCGAACTTCGGGGTCAAAAATACAGTGGCAATGCTGCAGGAACATTTCTACTAGATGAAAATTCGACAAGAGGTCAACAAGTATATCAGGTCCTGCACTTCTTGCGCGATTGCCAAACTGGACATGGGAATCCATCTCAATGGACCACATGTCGGGCCTCCCATCCACCAAGAGGGGAAATGACTATGTTTTTGTGGTTCTAGATCAATTTTATAAGATGGTGATTCTGGCCACCTGCAAGAAGAGCATCACATTAGAGGCCACTGCCAAGTGCTTCTTTGAACGATTTTGGGTACATTTTGGAATCCCAAAAACCATTGTCTGAGATCAGGAGAGTTTATTTCTCAATACATTATGGTCAAGCCTCTGGTCACTGCTAGACATCAAGCTCACCAAATCCATGACCTTCCACCCCTAGATAGATGACCAAAATGAGGTTGTAAATCAAATGATCATACATGTCCTGCGCATGGATAATTCCAATAACCCTCGCACATGGGATGAGAGTCTCCCCTATGTTCATAATAGCTACAACCAAGCCATGCATAGCTCAACTAGCCACAACCCCTTTCAGGTGGGGTTGGGATTCCAACCATTAGGTCCCATATATGTTGCACTACCCCTTGCGGTCACCTCGGTCGACTCATCCCCTGATCTGACTGAAGTGGAAAAAGCCACTTGATTCATTGAGTGGATCCAACACATCCACCAACAGGTTCAAGATATCCTACAAAAGTCCAATGACAAGTACAACCAACGCCATGATCAACACCAGGTGCCACCTAAGTTTCAAGTGGGTGACAAAGTTTGGTTGCACTTGAAGAAAGAGCCCCTTATAGGACCCCATCGAAAGTTTCACCCACTCTGTCATGGGTCATAAAACATCACCAAGGCTATGGGTGAAAATTCTTTCGAGCTCAACATTCCTCCTTTCCTTGTCTTGCACTCAGTGTTCAATGTGGATATCCTTCGACCATATTTCCAACCATTATTGGACACCTCAGAGATAAAAGAACAACTGACACAAATAGAGCTCAACCTTGACTACATTCAACAAGACTCTAGTGATCATATTGTGGACAAACAGATCAAGGGTACTCGCCAACAGGTTTAGGATATCCTACAGAAGTCCAATGACAAGTACAACCAATGCCATGATCAACACCGGGTGCCACCTAAGTTTCAGGTGGGTGACAAAGTTTGGTTGCACTTGCAGAAAGAGCCCCTTACAGGACCCCATCGGAAGTTTCACCCACTCTGTTATGGGTCATAAAAAATCACCAAGGCTGTGGGTGATAATTATTTTGAGCGCAACATTCCTCCTTTCCTTGGCTTGAACCCAATGTTCAATGTGGATATCCTTCGACCATATTTCCAACCATTATTGGACACCTTAGAGATAAAAGAACAACTGATGCAAATAGAGCTCAACCCTGACTACATACAACAGGACTCTAGTGATCATATTGTGGACAAACATATCAAGGGCACTCGCCAACAAAGGATCCAGATTTATCGAGTTATCAAAGCAAGGAAGCTCCTGCACCAAGGCAAGTGACTCACCCAAGGCCAAATTCAATAGAAATTTCCTCATCTGATGGGGGAAATCAACACAATGGATACCATTTCTTCCTAAGGGGGGAGGATTTATCCATATGGATTTTGGTGGCCTCCCACCTATTCCAACTGCTTCATTTTCACAGTTTTCCAGCTTGGCAAGTTTTTCCCTAGTTTTCAGGTCCTTGACTTGCGAGGTTGTTTTGAGGCCCTAAACATCATTTTTTAGGGATTGATAAAGTCAGAATGACCTTTGATATATAGCAACAAAAAGTGTATTCCTTGGATATACCTTTCCAATGGGATATCATGCGGCTAAAATGAAGATCCTATGCAAAATCTACGACCTCGAGAAGTTGATGTACTAACTTACCCAAACGGGGCCCACATGACTTTTGGCACTTCATCTCCTAGGGTTAGGTTTTTTGGATGTCTAGGATTTTTGACATTCCTGTTTATTGTAAAAATGGATTTAGAACCTCATTGTAATCATCTTCTTGGGAATGAGTGAAGTCGTCACATCTCTTCTCATAGATAAGTCGCCACCATTCTAGCAAGCTTGTTTCCACTACATTTTACAGTTTCATCTTATTTCCTTATTGAATAGAAACTGGTTTTATTATGTATCTGTTATTCTATGTTAAGCATATTTTTATAATAATATGTATTCATTTTGTTCTGCAAATATATTCCATATCATGCGAGTTCAGTAGAATATCTTTGTGGATGTATCCCCATAGGGGAGTGAACCATGGTAAAACCATGTGTGTAATGTGTGCCAATGTGTTATTGATTCTACAGTTATCATTGAATGGTTATATAGATGAATGGATGATTTATTTACAGCTCAAAATATTATATTAAATATGAAAATGAATAAATGAATGAATGGATGGATGGATATGATGAATAATAGAATAAAATACATGGTTAAGTAGAAATAATAAGAAGTATGAAAGGTAATCCCCCAATCCATTCCATGACTGCATACATATGCATCCTTCAGTCCCCCATAAACCATCTTGGGTGAGATTGTGTTGTTCACTCTATGTGCAGTGTAGCCTTCTGGTTTACCAGAAGGGCCAAAGGTGATAAGGGTTTTAATGGATAACTAAGGTAGAACCCGAGTCATCCCATAAGTCCAACACGCATAAAAAACATCAAGATTCCACATATATGGATAGCCTAATATAACATCATTGACTTCTAGTAGGGAAACATCACACAATACCTCATCCTTGAAGGACTTGATGCCATAGGAAATGAGACACTGTTGGTTGACACGAAGACCTAGACCCTGGCAAAGACACCCGATGTTGTATGGTTGCAAGTGTGGTGTTGTCAAAACATCCAACTACTTGAACACCTCTACTGATATTAATTTCCTATGTATTTCTCCATCAACAATAAAATTCAGTAGGTCCCCTTCACCCACATCTGTGAATGGAAGAGGTGATCCCCCTTCTCAAGATCCCATAATTCTTCAGGTTGGATTGTTTCGGTTGGGATAGTAGTAGTGGATTTTTCATGAATAATCTATCTCCTTTTATTATTTTATGAATTAGATTCTGAATCGAGGATTGGCTTTGTTTGTTTGACCTCATCTACCAATGACGTTTTCAAGCGACATTCATTGATGTTGTGCCAAGGGATTCTGGGGAAGTTGCACCACTTCCCAATGTCCTTCTTCGTCTTCCCATTTCTCTTCTTTTCCTATAGCTTGGAACAATTGTATTGAGGTTGGATATTCTATGAATTAGGGCTACCTTTACTATACTTTGATTGTTGTGGATTTGCAGACCCAAATTCATGCTTGTTCTGTTGCTTAAATTGCTGCTCGATTTTGACAGCATAATGATAAGAAGATCCCAGTGATGAGATGTACAAAAACTCCATTTCGGTTTGGATGTACATTTGTATATTCCCGTTGTATTTTAGAACCAGATGTTGTTCAGAGTCTTTGATACTCAGCTTAGTGCCCAAGGTATGGAAGGTATTTGTGAACTTCGACATTGTTTGTCCCCTCTCTTGATGCAACATGGTCCATCTCATGTACTGGTCATCAAAGTTTCCAGCAACATAATATTGTTCCTTGAATGGATCCATACAAAAATCCCAAGTGGGATAGAACCCAAATATTCCAAACTCCTCTATGAAATTTTTATCCCAGTAAGTTTCCCACCAATGTTTGACATGGGATACATTATTAAGGAGTGAAAGGTGATGTTTTATCCATCAGAAAAAATGTGGATAGAGAAATAACCTTCTAGAAGATTTAACTACTTGTCCACAACATCGACATCAATCTAACCTTCAAATACAGGAATATAAAAATTATTGTGTACCTTAAATGGGGCATCATTTCCAAAGGGATTTCTTAACGAAGACATGCTTTCTATTGTCATTAATCGTTGAAGGATTTGGGAAAATTTCTCCAACATCGCGTTCCTCTATTACACAAAGGGATTTTGTGAGAAACAACTTGATAGGATCTTTTTCTGCCTCATCTCTCTTTTCTTCCACCATGGGAGGCCGCTTGGTTTGGCGAGAAAATTTGTCCTTAATATAAACTATCTCAAGAACCAACTCTCTATATCCTAACCTCGTCGGGGACATGCACTAAGAAACGAAAAAGAGAAACCTACTATGATACCATTGATCCTGATTATTTTGAGAACAAAATCAAGGCGGAGATATAACAATGAAATACATAGAAATATTGCTAGAATTACAAAGCTATAGTAATACACAATTTCTATCAATGAGAGAAAAAACAAATTGTAAAAAAAAAAGTGAATAAACTTGCCAAAATGGTGGCAGCTTATATCTAAGAAGAGATGTGATGGCTACGCTCATTAGCAAGAATATAATTAAGATGAGGCTCCAAAGGCCCTTTTAATATAAATCATAATTGAGAAAACCGTAACCACGAAGGATGAAATGCCAAAAGGTTTTTGGGAATCGATGGGGGTAGTTGATACACCAAATTCCTGAGGGCATAAATTTTGCATACGATATTTGTTTGGGGAAATTGATACCTTGTCATAAAGGTCTAACCGAGGATTACATGTTCCATTTGACCTAGGATTTTACTTTAGTGGCATTCTAGGCAGTGTCAAGCCAAAAGAAATGTCGTTTAGGGCCTCAAAATGGCCCCAGAAGTTCAGGACCCAAAAAATCGTAGAAAAATAGCCAAGGTGGAAACCCATGTTTTGAGCCAGTGGAATAGGTGGGTGGCCATCGATATCCATATGGATTGAGGATAAATGGAAACAAAGTATCAAATAGCGGAAAGATACGTGAATGGATTGAAGTATTAGAATCGTGATGAGATGAGTACACATTACTTTCATAATGTAGACAAAGACTATGAGGTTGTTTTGAAAGTGGAAGAAAATATTTAAAGAAGATTGTGCCAGAAGTTTCGGGGAAAAGTAACTAGAGGCAGAGGTATAAAAATTGCTACTAAATATAGTGAGAAGGAGGATGAAGTGATCAATGGTCAAAATGAAAGGGGAGGAAGAAGTGCTAGTAGAGGCAGACATTTTGGATGAGGTAAGTATGTGATTACATGTTATATATGTGGAGTATAGGATCACAAAGAATTGGAATGTCTGGAGAGGTAGAACACAGGGAGAAGAAATGAGACTAGGATGCAATTAACCCAAGTAGATGAGACAATAGTTGTTGGTGGGAATGTGGAAGTACTTCAGCAAGAACAAGGATAAAACCCAATGTTGAGAAGAGTCTTAATTAAGCATGAGACAAAGGAAACAAAAGAACTTGAACAGAGAAAGAGTGTGTTCAAAACTCAATGTGAAAATCGGGATAAGTGTTGTCATATTTTCATAGATGGAGGAAGTACATAAAATTTAATGTCCATCAAAGTAATGGAGAAGTTGAAGTTGAAAATATTTCCACATCCTAATCCATACCAAGTTTCATGGTTCCAAAGAGGAGAACAAGTGACTATGACTAAGAAATGTTTATTGAGTCTCCATATATGGATTTTGTAAGGTACCAGTGTAATACCCATGTTTCCCCCAGTTTGTAAATATAACTATAACTGGCCAAGAGACTATGGCAGACTAGATATGTGTGAATTTTTTATTTGATCAACCTTTGTATAAAAGGTCAATGTATGTATTTTCTTTTATAAATAGAAAATGGATTAGTGTTGCATAACTTTTGAAAGGGGAGTTTTCCAAGATATACCATGGATCTTATGAGAGAGATAGTGAAGGGGAAACAAAGTATGGTTGAGATGACCCTCACAAAAATAGTACATATTGGGTTTAATTTCTCAACAGTCCTCTGACCCATAAATGAATTACCAGTCAGGATGGTAGTTGGAAGGCCATCCTCAAGATTTAATGAGGAGATGAGGCAGAGTACGCATTTGTAAGGCTTCCAGGCTTGACGAAGAGTGGGGATTCGGACTCATGCGACCTTTATAAGGAAGGAAAAAAAGGATGGAATTCAGGGAATAGAGGACAAACCTGCGAAGAGAGAAGAGAAAAAACACTCTCCAGAGAAGGGCAATGGAGATACTTTGCTTATGAAGTAGAGATAAAATATGGGAAGAAATATTCTTTTGGATGTAATAATCCTTGGGCATGGTTTCACTACAAGCTAATAAATGAGGTTGATGAGTGACTGAGGAAGTATTCGTTCATACCTCCTTTCTTGGAGAAGAGAAAAACAGTTCCCTAGTTTTTGTGGGAGAAGGAGAGTAACCTTCATCCCTGACTATTGTGGAGAAAAGAGAAAGAATCTCTCTCAAAGCATCATGGTCTAGCTTGGGGGTGGCCAGTGGTAAATCCAGTAGGAGTGGTTGTGCCTATGGTTGGGAGGAAACAAGCACCCCTTTCAGCAGTTGCTTCACATTTTCGAGTTCTGATAAATATATTCATACTCAGTTCATTATATTGGATGTGATGATGAAATGTCTATGTTTATTATTCAGTCTCTTAGTATTTGATCAATTATTATAAATTCTCTTTGATTCATGTAAACCATTATATTTTTGTGATATTGGAATTATCTCGGTTTAACTGTTAGAGAGTCATGGGATGTGATTCCATAGACAAGTCGGGGTAGGATAGACTGGAATGTCTAATTCATGCAAACCCTATGAAGTATACCTAGAGGGAATGTTTTGTCTGGATTCTCTGGGAGAAGAGAATTTTTCCCTTAGACTATTCACCCATCTGATCGAGGGATCGCGCCCATTTCCTTAAATCCCTTTGCTGCGAAAAGGGATTGATGCTTAGCCCCTAATTTTTTCCAAAGGACCCATGTAACCATGGCTTAGGAACCATGTGCTAGTCCGAAAGGAGCTAGCTCTATCAACTTCGGGACTTCGAGACTTGTGTCTCCACAATCCTTGAAAGTAGTCAAAGAGTGAAGTCATGAAATGAAGAGGACTATTGATTTGGGGATCCAATATGGATCGCTCTTAGTCATTAGATCAGGCATAGGAGGGGAGGCGTTAAGTGCTTCAATGAAGTCTTACTTTGGGGGATTTGGAAAGCTCTAGTGCCGAAAATCCCGAACACGGGAGTCACAGAGTAAATATGGACCGTTGAAAAGGAGGAACCATTGATCCTTGGATCCTTCACGATCCTTCCAAACTGTCGAGCTAAGACACCCACCTTTGACTACCCGACAAACCGGGGATGCATCATGGAGTGACGCATGGCCCTTCCTCATTCCCCGTTAAGTGATTGACCATGAAATAGGACCATTGGATGAGGGGTTACTTGGCAAGAGATTCTTTAGTCTAGATATTTCGTACTTCAGAGGAAAGAGGCCAAGAGTTTATGAAGTAATGTTGGGCACAAACCCATTTTGGGGAAAAGGAACGACGTGGAGGAAAGACAGTTGGTAGAAAATAAGGAGAGGCGTGCATGCAAGAAGAAGGTAAAGAAAGACAACTAGCAGGAAAAGCAGTGAATGGAAATGTGCATGAAGAGGAGAAAAACACACAATTCCAACATGAAAGAAGACCTAACTAGGTTAGGGTTTTGGTCAGAGAATGTAACGGCTGATAAGCCAAGAATAGATATAAATAGACACCTAGGAGGTCTAGGAGGCGCTGGTTGTTTTTGTTATGTGTTACTCGCGTGATATAGAGTAACAGGTCGGTAACATAATTGCAATCTGATACCTTTTTGTAAGTTGTTGAGTTGTAGGAGAGAATAGTAGCTAGACCTTGAGGGTTAGATCATAGGCTAAGGATCCTAGTGTGATCTAGTCAGCCTCGTAAAGATCGAGGAGTATATTTTATGAATGTATGAATAGTGATGTACTACACACAGTGCCATATATGACAGAACCATAATAAAATAACTGAAGAGACAAATCTTTGTGGACGTAGTCCACGAGGGGTGAACCATGGTAAATCATGTGTTATATGGAATGATTATTGCATATGTCTTTGTTGTCAATGGTTAGATCTTAAATGAATGTTTTGATGAAGTAGTTAGATATGTTGATTTACATGCATGAATAAGGAATGGCATAATAACTAAAATATATGAATGATATAGTAATGGATTGAAGATCACATAGTACTATCCTAGATCCCCACTCATTCTCTAGTTGCAAGCACTTGAGTGTTGCAGTCACCCATGGAACTATCTCGGGTGAGACTGCGCAGTGCACTCTGTGTACCGTGTTGCCTTTTGATTTACCAGGAGGGACGATAGTTTTAGAGGATTTGTTGGATCCCTAGTAGAGTTGAACCTAGTCCAATCATGTTAAACGTATAACTCAGATAAATAAACCAACAAATGGTTCTGTTTCCAGTTGGAACAACATAGGATTGAGTAGATGGGATTTGTTGAATATCTATTAAAAGAATGTAATATCTACGGAAGGCGGGTCAAAAGTATACCATGAAATCCCACAAAAGCAGAGATTGGAAGCTGGATGAAGACAACGGAGATAGATTTTTCACAGAAAGATAACAAAACCCCTACAGTGACACTAGGAAAATATCTTGAGAAATATGTGTTTATTGATCTGCATCAAGTCTTTTTCTGTGATTTTCCACACTTATTGCAGTAGTGGATATTGAGGTTGAAAGACAACCATGCAAAAAATCAGATCCGACAGTTAGTATGGACCTCAGTTTTGATTACGAAGTTACAATAGGTGAATAAAATTTTTAGTCGTGCAATAGATTTTTGGCTTGATAGTATTGTAGCAAGATTTATAACAAAATTTGCAACAGATACCTCGAAGTCGTACAATGAAGTAGAGAAAGAGTTTCTATGTGGGCCTCGAGGAAGGTATGTTAGATATTTATATACTTCTATTAATATAGTTCTCTATAAAAAATATGCAATGACAATGGAATCAGAAAACTAAACTTCCCTACGTGCATGGGGGAAGGGGGGAAGCACTGACAGAAAAAGGAGAAATGGAAGGAGAAAGGGATAAACGAAAGGAGGAATCCTTGTACCCAATCATGATGGATGAAGACCATATCAAGCAGATAATGGTGACAAATGGAAAGACGCGCAGTGGAGTACCCTACCAATACAAGATGAACACCAAGAAGAGAGTCGTAGCCATGAGGGAAGGCTTGGAAAGTGATGAAGAGGAGGTAGAGGATCTTCGGGATCTAGAGTAGATTGAGGAAATCATGCGTGCAAAATATGAGAGAAAGACAAGAGGTCCAAGAGTGGGAATATAAGGCAACAATCATATCCATATTAATGTCATTCTGGAACCCATAAACCCATGTGCGACTAATACACCAAAAAGAACACCACCATTTAGACAACCAAATTTTAGGAGATGGAAGAAAACAGGAAGTACATCTACACAAGGAACAACAATTGGGGGAGCCAGTTCAGGGAGCATCAGTCAAGTATCTACACTACACGGAGGTAGCAGTTCAACATTCAGGATGGTAGGGCATGATCCCTCCATTCGGTTACTAGAATTTTGAGGAGAGGCAACGAAATACCTTGAGAAACACTTGTTCATTTGTGTAGAGATCTGGGAAGAAAAACAGATCACTGACGAAGATAATAAACTTGCACAGGTATCTATCATGCTCATAGACCAAGCACTAGACTGGTACACAAGTCTAGACGTAAACAATGCACCTAGGACGACAAGGACACTGACAAACATTAAGAAATTATTGATTTATGAGTTCCAGAAATTGAGCTCAAAGGATCAATACATGAATGAGATGATAGAAATCTGACAGAAACCAAGAGAATCTATTTGGGAAATTGACCAATGATTTAAATGACTGAAACAGAAATTGAGGTATCTCATGACTAACATGCAACATAGGCATCTGTTTGTGAATTCTTTGTTACCACACCTGAAATACCCACTCAGACAACATAAATTCAAACCTCAAGAAGAGGCTCTATAGGAATCCTTGCAAATGGAGGAGAATCAGTACCACAAGATCCAGATATAGAGGAGTTGAAGGAGGATCTGAAGAATATTACCTTCCATCTCAATATTAATAAGGGAAAGGACAAGCGCAAAGATGTTTGGTGTACCACATGTAGAACAAAAGGGCACCATAAGAAAAAATGTCCAACATTCGTGCCGTATATGGAAACAAGGATGCCAAATCCATTTCCGACAGGAGGACCCTGGTGTTAAATTTGCAAGATGCATGGCCATGATCCATATCATTGTCCTAAGATGCTGAAATACTAGACAGTACCAAAGAATGCATACTCCACTTTTGGCAAGTCAGTAGGCCATGATGACAAAGACTGCAGAACCATGGATCTGATGAAGGAAAGGACGTTAGAAACATATAGGGTTCTAGCCTAAATGATGATAGGTCAAGTTGCACCTCAATTTAATTAGGTACCACCATAGTATAATACTATGCCACAGCAATAAAATAATGTGGAACCATGGTATAACACTTCACAATCCTAGTATAACCCTACACAGTATAATCAAGTACCTCAATACAATACACCGCATGGATATCACGTTGGGTACCGAGGGGGCGGATGAGGTCGAGGAGGCTTTGGATGTAGAAGAGGTCTAGTAGTGTGCCATAACTGCCAAAAGCCAGGGCACTATGCAAGAGAATTCCCTCTACCACCTGCAACATGCATGTATTGTGGCACAACATATCATGATACAGAGGATTGAACTGCACTATTGGGGAAGATAAAAGAGAAACAAAATCAAATCAATCATAACGTGAAGTGGATCTCTATAGAAGCTAGAGAATATGGAAGGAACATAAACATAGTGACACGTGGAGGTGCTAAAATAGGATATGATGCGGCTAAATAGGAACTAGTACAACACTAGTGGATTAAGAAAAATACTAATCCACCCAAGAATTTTGATGCAGAAAAGGAGAAGGAGACTAATCCATATGGATATTGGTGGCCACCCACCTATTCCAACTGGCTCTTCGTATCCATTTTTGTTCAGAACCTCTTTTTGTACTGCTTTATAGTTGTGAGTTCTACACTTCTGGGGTTTTCTAAAGCCTCACACATTCTCCAGGTGGATACGGTTGGCCTCTCACCTAATCCAACTGGCCTATTTTGTATGTATTCATGTCATCACATCTTGTTGTACTTTCAGGGTTGTTTTGGGGCCCTAAACATTTTTTTTTGGATCTCCATAGTTAGATTGTATATGGAGTCAAAGTCTAATGAAGAAATGTGTAGCTCTCTAAAATACCTTTCCAACGTTCTATCACGCATCTAAAATGGAGGTTGTATGCAAAATTTATGACCTTAGGAAGTTGAGGTACCAAATTACACCAACTTACCCATGGGGCCCACATGAATTTTGGCGTTTCACCTTCTAGGGTTAGGTTTTTGGATTTCTGGGGTTTTAGAATTCATGATTAATATGAAAAGGGCCTATAGAGTGTCATTGTAATTCATTCTTCTCAGAAGGATGCACATATTAGCCACATCTCTTCTCAGAGATAGCTACCACCATTCTAGCAAGTTTCAGTTCTATAGTTTTACAGTTTCAACCTATTTCATTATTTATTAGAAGATATTGTTCACTGAATATTTGTGTTATTCTTCCTATCTCCATGTTTATGATATTCAGTCTATAATCAATTCGTTCCTCTCCTAAATCTGGATTAGTGGTATCAGAGCGATCTTCTCTTCATTTATTTTTCTACGTGCATGCCCCAAAAAGGTTTGGGTACAAGAAGTTGGGACTCGAACCAATCGAGCCATTACCAAATCGACCATGCCGAGCCCCAAAAAAACCCATGGGATATGAAAATAAATATTATGGAGAAAGAGATCCTATTAAAATGTTGCTCAAGGAAGCCCTCACACTACAAAGGAATGAAATGATTGACAACTTTGCATAGATCCTTCGATGGTTGCCCACAAGAGAAGAATCTTCCTCAAGCGGCCATGCAACCCCCTTCAAGGTACAGGTAAATTTTAATTTTCCATTATTTGAAGGAATGATAGATGCAGACGTTGTAGATAAATGGTTAAATCTACTCGAAGGATATTTTTCGGTCCATAATTTTTTCGATCGGGAAAATATCACTTTTGCACTCCTCAAGGGCATTCCCCATGTTAAAGACTAGTGGGATACCTACTCTGAGCAAAGGGTCATGGAGGAATCTACATTTTTGTGGTGGCCCCTACATGGGATTCCTTCCAAGATGCCATTAAAGAATAATACTACCTTGTTGGAAGCTACAAGGACCAGTACACCAGATAGACCACCTTACGTTAAGAAATGGACGAGACAGTACCAAACTTCACCAATAATTGCAATACCCTCTGCACCAAATTGGGTATCAAATATTATGAGCATCATAGAGTGCTCAAATACCATGGTTTTTTTCATAGATACATTCAAATAGAAATGGAGTTCCTAGACATTGCCTCATTGGGAACAACTTATAGATACGCTGTCAAGATCGAGAAAAAATTTAAGTAGAAACAATGAGAGCTTGTATCTGCAAACCCCTCACAGCTGAAGCAGGGCAAAGGAAACCCCAACCCACATAGTAGGGGACCAAGTCACAATGGCCTCCCTTAGGAAAATCTGTCAAAGCCAAAACACAAGAAGGGCAATGAGAAGACAAAGAAGGACATGGGAAAATGGTGTGATTACCATAAAATTCCTTGGCACAACACCGACAAATGTCACTCCAAGAAGTCCCTTGTGGTCGAGCTAAAGGATTTTGATTCAGAGGCTAATTATGATTCTAATTCAAATCCCGAAGGAGGGAAGCGGATTATCGATGTTGAACCCAGTGCCACGGTCGCTACCACCAAAGTACGACCAAGCGAACTAGAAGAACCATAGGAAGGGTAACACCTCTTTCACTCGTAGATGTGGGTCAAGGGGGGCCTTGATTCACTTCATTGTCGACAATGGTAGTTAGAAGAACCTGATTTTAGCAGAGGTCATCAAGTGGTTGAACCTTCCAACAACATCGCACCCACAACCCTACACCATCGGTTGGCTTTGTCAAGGAAGAGATCTCTGTGCCAACCAACAGTTTTGTCTGTCCTAGGACATCCAACCTTTCAAAGATGAGGTACTGTGTGATATTTCTCCCCTTGAAGTTTGTGATGTTATTTTAGGACAACCATATTTGTGGAAGCGTCATGTTGTGTATGATTCTAGACCCCGCAGTGTTATTATTACTTTGGGTAGACAATTGTACAGGATCCCAAAGGTGGTACTGCCTACTTCTGTTTCTTTAATCTCTACTAAGCAATGCAGTAAGTTCGTTTCACACACTGATAATTTCATCTTCTTTGTGATCCATGCTCACAGCAAGAAGAAGGTTGTTGCCACATTTGTGGCCTCTAGACAACACCTCTCTTTGCAACAAAAACAAGTGGATAGGATCATGGAAGAATATAGAGACATCATTGTCTCACCTATAGGGGTACCGACACACTGGAAATTCAAGCATCCAATTGATCTAACCCCTGGCACACCTCTACCTAATGGACCATTCTATCGATGCTCGTTGATGGAGAATGATGAAATCAGGTGTCAGATCCAAGATATTCTTCAAAAGGGGCACATCAAACCCAACTCCTCCCCTTGCAGAAGCCCGATTGTACTGGTGTAGAAGAAGGACGAGACTTGGCAACTCTGTATTGATTACAAAGCCTTAAACAAAATCACAATCAGGAACCGCTATCCCATTCCCAGGATTGATGACCTTCTTGACCAACTGAAGGGGGAAATGTTCTTCAGCAAGATTGACCTAAAGTCTGGCTACCACAGGTTCCCATCGAACCAATGGATGTCTGGAAGAAAACCTTCATGTCTAAGGAAGGTCTCTACGAATGGCTAGTCATGCCCTTTGGCTTAACAAATGCACCAACCACTTTCATGAGACTGATGGACGATGTATTGAGACCCTTCCAAAAATCCTTTGTGGTAGTATATTTGTATGACATCCTCATATTCACTAGAATGTGGGAGGAGCACATGCGACATATTCAACAAGCTTTGAGCACTCTTCAGTAGCACAAGCTTTATGCCAACTTGGAAAAATGCTCTTTTGGCATGAACAAGGTCCAATACTTGGGATAAATTGTTGATGAGAATGGGGTACATGTTGATCCAGCTAAGATCCAAGTCATTTGTGACTAGCCATCCTCGACTACACTTACCAAGCTTCAAAGCTTCTTAGGACTCGTGAATTTTTACCGATGGTTTGTGTTGGGATTCTCCCATATTTCCTGGGCCCTCAGCCAGGTGACCAAGGGAGGTGATAGGGCCAAGTTCATGTTTGGGAAGGATCAACAATGAGCATTTGAAGATATGAAACATCGTTTGTGCTCAGCTCTAGTACTCTCCTTGCCTGATTTAAAACAACCATTCGAGATTGAGGTTGATGCCTCTAACTATGTTGTGGGTGCAGTTCTCACTCAGTACGGGCATATGGTGGCATACCATAGTGAGACACTCTCTGATATTGTCCATAAATACCCCACCTATGATAAGGAAATGTATTCCATTGTACAATCATGTCGTCAATGGAAATTTTACATTATGGGGACAGAGACAATCATATACATTGATCACAAGACTCTGAAGTTCATACAAACATAGGAGAAATTGCAGAATGACCGCCATCAGAAGTGGTCCACCTACCTGTAGCAGTTCCATCTCAAAATCAAGTACAATACATGTATCTCCAATTGTGTCGATGATTGCCTCAGTCAACCTCCTATGGTTGCACTTACCACTGTGCTCCATTCCTGTGGACATGAAACATCGAAGTGGCCCCAACTTTACCAGCAGGATCCAGACTTCGCCACCACATATCATCTCTTAGGGACAAGCACCATTGTCATTGATTTTTAGTTTCAGGATGAAATCTTATGCCACCTAGGACATATCTGTGTTCCTACAAGCAAGCATGCAAATCTTATTTGGGAAGCCCACTATAGTTGGGTGGAAGGACATTTTGGCATAAAGAAAACTGTGGTCATCCTTCAGAAACATTTTTATTGGCCAAAACTTCAACAGGACATCAGCAAGTGTATCAGACCTTGCATTGTCTGCACCATTTCCAAGCCGACCATCAAGAAGCAAGGCTTATACACTCCTCTTCCTATTCATGAGAAACCGTGGGAATCCATCTCCATGGATTACATTTCTGGTTTTTTGTCCACCAAGCATGTAAATGATTGTGTGTTTGTGGTTGTTGATCGGTTTTTGAGGATGGCCATCCTCATAGCCTGTAAGAATAATTTCACAACATTAGATACTTCCAAGCTCTTCTTCGAATGCGTTTGGGTTCACTTTAGAATACCACAAACCATCATCTTCAACCGAGACAACAGGTTCCTCATCACCTTTTGATTGAGTCTCTAGTCTCTATTGGACACCAAGCTCACAAAATCCACTTCATTCCACCCCTAAACCGATGGCCAAACTGAAGTCATCAGTCAGATGATTGTGCACATTCTATGCATGTACAATTATAAGCATCCCCATACATGGGGCGATAGTCTCCCATATGTCCAACACAGTTACAACAAGGCTCTCCATAGTTCCACCAGTCGTAGCCCATTTCAGGTGGGTCTAGGATTCCAACCCTTGGGACCCATTTATGTTGAACTTCCTCTTTCCACCACCTAGAAAAAATATTCCCCTAATTAGTTTGTGATCGACAAAACCACCAGATTCATTGAGCGGATTCAACACATCCGCCAATAGGTCCAACAGATTCTGCAAAAATCCAATGCTAAGTACAAGCAGTGCCATGATAAACATAGGGTACCACACCAGTTTCAGGTTGACGACAAAGTCTGGTTACATTTACATAAGGAGCATCTCACCGGACCCCATTGGAAGCTTCGACCACTTCGTTATGGGCATTACACTATCACCAAGGCTGTGGGTAGCAATGATTTTGAGCTCAAAACTCCACCCTTCCTTGGTCTACATCTAGTATTAAATGTGGACCTCCTTCGACCATATTTTCCACCATTATTCGACACCTATGAGATCGTCAAACAACTAAAACCAATAGATCTCAACTCTGACTACATGGAACAAGAATCCACCGATCAGATAGTGGACACACAAGTCAAGGGAACTCACCATCTGTAGATCCAACTTTATCAGGTTGTCAAGGAATAACAACTCCTACACCAAGGCAAGTGGCTCACCCGGGGCCAAATCCAATAAAATTGTCCTCACCTGATCAGTGATGGGGGAACTCAACGCAATGGAGAAAATTTCTTCCTAAGGAGGGAGGATTGATCCAGATGGATATTAGTGGCCACCCACCTATTCCAAATGGCTCCTCGTGTTTGTTTTTGTTCAGCGCGTCTTTTTGTATTTCTTTATAATTGTGATTTCTACACTTACGGAGTTGTATGAAGCCTCACACATTCTCCATATGGATACAGGTGGCCTCTCGCCTAATCCAACTGGCCTATTTTGTATGTTTTCATGTAAGCATGTCTTGTTGTACTTTCAGGGTTGTTTTGGGGCCCTAAACATTGTTTTTTTGGCTCGCCATAGTCAAACTATAGACATAGTCAGAGTCTGATGACAGAATGTGTAGTTCTCTAAAATACCTTTCCAATGGGCTATCACGCTCCTAAAACGAAGGTCATATGCAAAATTTATGACCTTGGGAAGTTGAGGTACCAAATTACACCAACTTACCCATGGGTCCCACATGACGTTTGGCGTTTCACCTTCTAGGATTAGTTTTTTGGATGTCTAGGGTTTTGGAATTCATGAGTAATATGAAAAGGGCCTATTGAGCCTCATTGTAATACATTCTTATCATGCATATGTGCGTATCAGCCACATCTCTTCTCAGAGATAGCTACCACCATTTGAGCAAGTTTCAGTTCTGCAGTTTTATAGTTTCAACCTATTTCATTATTTAATAGAATATATTGTTCACTGAATATTTGTGTTATTCTTAATATCTCTATTTTTATTGTATTCATTCTGTAATCAATTTGTTCCTCTCCTAAATCCGGATCAGAGACCTTTAAGGAGGCCAAAAAACAATTTCTCAAGTTGAATGTTGCATCTACATCTACCGCGCAGCATACCCAAGATGACCCAACATATGAAATTTCATCAGCATTGAACCATACCAGTGAAGTCCACCTGAGGAACCAAGTAAGTTGTATTAAAACTTTCTTGCAATCTTGTATTCAAGTATTTAAGGATCCATCATCTATTATAGTATTACAGAATCTGTTAGATAGATGTACCACATACTCTGAGGGAAAGTTAGAACAAAGGATATTCAATCACCTCCATCCTAGAAGGATAACCAATAGAGAGTTTAATGCAACATCATAGATTTTAACATGGGCGATGTGATATTAGATCTGGAATCTGAAGTGAATGTATTACCCAAAAAGACCTGGCAATGCATGGGAGAACCTACCTTAGGCTACTCACTAGTCCAACTAAAGTTAGAAAACCAACATAGAGTTATAACAATAGGGAGGTTGAAAGGAGAGACAATAGATCTGGACGGAGTGCGCAATAAGGCAGTCTTTGAAGTGATCAAAATTGTGGATGACACAACACCATATCCAACATTACTGGGATTGGATTGGGCGTTTGACAATCAGGAGATAATCAACCTGAAGACCAGAAAGATGACATTTGAGTCAAGAGAATACAAGGTTATTGTGCCTCCAAATCCATCAAAAGACAAAAACTTTGTGGAACCAACATGTTTAGAACTAGAAGAAATTAAGCAGTTATACCAGACCATCGCGCACATCGAAGATTAAATTAATCCAATTTTCGATGGTGTACTTAGTTGGAGAAGTATCACATCATGTTCTTTCAATTCAGACATGGGTCTGGAGAATTGACAGCAACGCCTACATGAGGTCTCAACCAGAAGATACACTCGAATAGACCGCGTATTAACATGGGTTGGGACAGAAGTTAGATAACCTCCAAGTTTCCATGGAATCAATGAATTGGAAAAATTCCTAATGAGATATGAAGATGAAGTATCAGACAGAAAGATATTTTTATCTCTCGACATTGCACTCAAGGCCACACCTGCAAGATGGTGCGGTGCACACAAGTAAACAATCAAGGACTGGTACCAATGTAAGCGATTACTGTGCATAAGGTTTGGAGCAGAGCAAAGATGCAACCAGTAGCAGCAGTATGATGGACAGGGGGCACCAACGGAACACTTGGAGAAGTTCAGAGCGATATGGAAAATGACACCCCTGGAAGAATGGCCTCATCATTTCATACACACATTAGAGGGCATCCCAAAAAATTGGTATATAGACAAGGAATTGCACAAAGAAACTACGAGATGGAAAGTACTACAACAAGACTTTACAGTCACTTTCTCATTTGAACATGAGAACCCCAACATAGATGAAACAATTAATAAAATAAGAGGGGTGATATTCATTAAAGAACTAGAAGTCAAAATCATAATAGAAGAACAAAAATAGAACAGACAGACAGTGAAATAACTACTGTCATGCTACCATGTGCAAGAAGAGGTACTAGAAAAAGACAATCCACATGACATTTAGATCGAAGAAGTTGAAGGAAAAACAGAATTGGAAGGTCCACCTCTAGAATCATAAGTAATTTTTGCACCAATCAAGGTGAATAAAGTCAACATTAGGACAATTGAGAATCCCAATATGGCCAACATTGGAGATTAGTGGGACGAGCAAACAGTGGACAAGATAACATAATTATTGCGTGAGTACAGTGACCTATTCCCAATGACCTTTACAGAAATGAAGGGCATCATAGAATAAATTGGAGATATGAATATCCCTCTCAAACTGGAGGCAAGACCTATCAAACATAGGCCTTACATATTGAACCCCATATACAAGAAAAAAGTAAGAGTAGAAATCGACAGAATGCTAGAAGTAAGAATCATAGAACTCGTAGAAGAATATGAATGGATAATGCCCATGGTAGTTCAGGAGAAAACTCAAGGAGGCATAATAATATGTGTAGATATAAGAAAGCTCAATGATGATTTCCTACATGAACCCTTCCCTACACGCTTTACAGACAAAGTCCTAGATAATGTGGGAGGCTAGAAAGCATACTTATTGATTGATGGATTCTCAGGCTACCACCAAATCAAAATAACACTAGAAGATCGACAGAAGAATACCTTTACAATAAAATGGGGATCCTACTAGTACACAGTCATGCCTTTTGGATTGAAAAATGCACTAACAATTTCACCAGAGTAGTCATTGCTACCTTCAAAGAATTCATCCATCAGTTTTTGGAGGTATATTTGGATGATTAAACAATATACATCTCATTGAAGGATCATGTATAGGTGTTGAGGCTGATGTTAGAAAGATGCAAGCAATGCCAAATATATTTGAACATTAAGAAATGTATATTTGGAACACCCTTCGGAATTTTATTGGGTCACATAGTATGCAGACAAGGTTTGATCATGGATCCTGCAAAGATTGCAGTAATTGTGAACTTACCACCACCGAAATTAGTGTGCCAGCTCAGGGCCACATTAGGACATACAGGATATTACAAAAAATTTATCAAGGGGTATGCGTAGATCACTGCCCTGATGGAGAAACTACTTAAGAAGGATACTAAATTCCAGTGGAATGAGAGCTATCAGGAAGGATTGGACACCCTAAAGGAGAGGATGGTCACATCACCCATCTTAGTCTTTCAATATTGGGAGAAGACATTCCATCATGTAGATGCATCAGCCATAGCCCTAGGAGTTATTCTAGCACAACCAGGAGTAGGGGATTTGGACCATCCCATATCATTTGCAAGCAGAAAATTGTCAAAATTCGAGCAAAACTACAAAACTACAGAGTGAGAAGGCTTGGAAATGGTATATGCACTTCAAAATTTTAGGCATTACCTACTTGGAAAAAAAATTAATATGTTCACAAATCATTCATCCCTTAAGTACCTAGTCAACAAGATAATGTTGGGGGGGAGAATATATCAATGGTTACTACTATTTCAAGGATTTGACTTTGAAGACATAGTGAAACCAGGGAAGTTGAACGCAGGACCTAATCACTTATTAAGGGTCACCAATGGTGACGGGCCTACAAACTTAGAGGATACCTTCCTGACACAAAATTATTTTCAGTTCAGGTCACGGATGATTATTTTACTGACATTATTGAGTTTTTAAGTACCGGAATGACACCACAGGAATTTAACACCGTGCAGAGGAGAAGTCTGGTTTTTCGAGAAGACGACTACCAGTATATCATCGAGAACTTATATAAAATTGGGGCAGACATCATCTTGAGAAGGTGTGCACTAGAACACGAAAGCCCTAGGATACTGGAAGAATCCCATGAAGGAATAGTGGGAGGAAACTATGAAGGAATATCTACGGTGTAGAAGGTAATGCACACAGGATTATGGTGGCCAACTATTCATCGAGATGCAAAGGAATATTGTCAACAATGCGATGTTTGTCAGAGGGTTGGAAAACCAAATACATGGGATGATATTATCTTACATCCACAAGTGACGCTACAAGTGTTTGAAAAATTGGTTATCGATTTTTTTGGGATAATTATCCCACCTGCAAGAAGATCAGGCATGTGATACATCATCACTGCGTCAAAATACCTCTCAAGATGGGTAGAGGCAGCACCAGTTAAATATTGCAGTGCAAAGATAACATCACACTTCCTATTTGAACATGTGCTCACTAGATTTGGATGTCCACAGATCTTGATGAGAGACCAAGGCACTCACTTTATCAATAGCACTATCAGAGAACTAAATAAATAATTTGAGGTCTACCATCAGAAAAGTATGCCATACCATCCTAAGGAAAATGGAACCGTGGAAGCCTTCAAAAAGATTCTAGAGAATTCCCTAACCAATATTTGCAATGTCAACAAGGATGACTGGGATTCAAATATACCATCAGTATTATGGGCATATATAACTACCTGTAAGAAGTTGACAGGGAAAACACCATTTAGATTGGTGTATGGACAAGAAGCAATGGTGGAATTAGAATTCTTGGTACCAAGTCTGTGTGTTGCAGCAATTACAAACATGACAGAGTGAGGGAGAGTACAAGAAAGGTTAAGTCAGCTAATGAGCATGGAAGAAGATAGAATTCTATCAGGCTTTCAACAAGAAGTACAGAAATCAAGGGACAAATCTTGGCATGACCAACATATCAAAAGAAAAAAAATCAAGGAAGGAGACCTAGTCCTACTGTATGACAACAAGTTTTTTCAACATCCAAGAAAATTCAGAATGCATTGGTGGGGACCATATGAGGTCAATACTTTCATAGACGGAGGAGTTGTATAACTGAAGGATATGGAAGGGACAGAATTGAAGGGCATGATCAATTGTCATCGACTGAAACTATACAAGGACAGCCGACCACCCACAACTTAACAGTTACCGTGCAAAAAAAAAAAAACGCATGGAAATTCACCTGTGCAGGTGAGCACATCAGTGCGACACAAAGGAAAAGAGTCTATGTGCACAATTCATTGAGTCACGAAAAAAAAATAAGAATACTACACTAGAAGAAAAAGTTGTAGAAGCAAAGGACTTTTTGCACCCCAGCGCGTCGAAAAAAGGAACAATGTTCGAACAACACGGCAATTCGAAAAATGATGGTTGTGGAAATCAGGCGCCAACTGGCCGCATCAGTTTAAACTGTGACAGTCCGTACACAGAGGTAAAGACCGTAGCGGGATGGAAATGGAAGAGTCTGAAAACGAGACACAAAGGATAGCAGTTAACACATACAATGATACCACACGCAACACATGCTGCCAACAGTGAAAAAGGGAAACTATTAGTGCAAAACAGTTGTCACTTCGACGTCCCTCTATAAAGTTGGAAAAAGGGGGGAAATAAAGTCATTGTGTCAATATCTAAGGAAAATAACGTAGAGCCAAGTGAAAGAGAGATATAGAGAAAACTCGATCGAGCATTCGTCAATTTCACAGATTTAAATCCTAGACCCCGTCGCAATGTCACCACCACGAGTTGAAGAGTCGCGCAGGGCCAGCAGGAACACGTGAAGTAATCATGTGACATACACAAGCGAGGAAGGGAAACCTATAGTGGTGGATGTGGATGAACTCCACACACCAAAATATGAAACAAAACTGGTGACGATATAAGAGGAGAAAAACCCATCACAGGAGGTCGGGAAGATGGAGGAGGACCCCAGAAGAACGAAGTCTGATACTTCGAGGGGACAAGGGAAATGACATACCAAGCATGCCATAGGTTCAATTCCACATAGCCACGAACTAGAGGTAGCACCAAAAATATTACATGAGGGTGTACCAGAGGTGGGGACCTCATCCCCACAATCCAAATGGAAGGGCCAAGCTGAGAGAAGCATGCATAGAGGGTCATAGCCGTAGGTAAAAGGGACCCTGGTTTTGCCAAAAATTTTGAGCAGAGTACGCGTAGATGATGACATGGTCGGTGAAGTGACTACCATCAATTAACCCGACCATGATGTGTCCGATGTCACTAAATTTTCATACCTGGCATCCCAAAACTATTTGGAAAGCAGAGGATAACGCTCATCGGGCATGCCACTGCTAGAGTCGACGTAGTGGATACTTGGGATTTACAACACAAGAATTATGAATCTACTAGATGTCCCACACTTTGGGAGGGGAAATCACATCAATGATGCGTCAAGAAACTGCTTGCACGAGTGCATGGTGTAATCTTATGGATGGATAGGTTGGTGCCTATCACCATGGACCTCACCAAAGGAATCATAGGGCTACCCACAGATGGGGAAAAGACAGAGCAGTATTTGGAGGAAAAAACTAGAGCCAAGGCCATTTCAAAAGATATTAAGGCTAAGTATGGCACAGAGTGAGGCAATAGGGGCATCAAGATCAGTGACATCAATGATCCCGCAACAATTTTTTCTACCAAACTCCTCCGATGAAAACTAATCTGCAAGTGTTTCAAAGAGGAAGTATCAGTCATTGTGGTCATTGTCGCCGCACAGTGTGCAAAGGGGAGCTCGATGAGTTGGGACCCATACCTCTTGAATTCATTCTTGGAGGATTGCAAGGACACACAAGACTGGGGCTCTGAGTTCCACTACTCATGGTTACTCATCCTCATTGGCCTCATTGGATGGAAAGAACCGATCTACAACAAGTATATGGAGAGACTAGGGAAATGTGGTGTAGCAAGATACGTATCACTACGCAACAACGTAGACCCCAAGAGAAAGAAGACAAACACATACATATTTGTTAGGTACTTTGCAGAGATGCAGGACCTTATTTGGGACACATGGCGCATTACACTAGAGATTGTCCAGGAGTTTGGACAAGTTTCCAACTTCAAGGCAACACACCATTGTTTGTGGATGCAATCAAAGGGAGATAAAGACAAGGAATGGATACAACTCAACTACTATATCATGTAGAAAATAATCCAAAGAGAGGTCTAGGAGTGGCCTCAGGAATGGAAGGTACTAGAGATTCTAACTGCAGTACCTAGATCACAAACTTAGACATAGATAAGACCAGACCCAATGCACCAAACAAGCACTAATGGGGCATGAATAAAAAAGAGGAGTTCTCAAGGCCAAGGGGGGGAGGAAGCACCCATGCCAAGAATAAACCACTCACACATAATAGACCACCAAGGAGCTCTACACATGCTCCACCACATGCAGAACAACCACTAATACACTCAACAGAAGAAGTGTGCGCAGAAGAAATAGGACACAAAAAATCCTTGAGGTGGAAGAAACATTCACAAGGACACAGGAAATCCCTACGGAAGGAAGAACAAGGGACAGGAACCCAGGAGATTCCTGAGGGTAGAGAAACAGGGACAACCACTGCAGGGGATACCGAGAGTCCCACTAGTCCTGAGACATCAACCACCTAGGACAAGCATCTAGGGGAGCACACCAGTGGTGGTCGAAAGAAGGAAAAGTCCCACAAGACAGAGAGCCATATCTCACTAACCCTGGATGATGTGGAATTAGTGGAGAAAAAAGTCGAGCAGAGACCGGTCGAAGTATGGGAGAATGTGGAGAAGCATAGGGATTCAATTGCAGATCAAGTGCAAGAGGTAAAAACTGCGTTGGGGCAGTTAAGGATCGAGGCATCACATGCACCAAAAGAAACACCCATGCAAGCTAAGGAAGGAGTGTCGGTGCCTGATACAGTGTAGTTTGCATCACAACCGAGTGCTAATTTCATCATCGCACTGGAGATGATGTTCATTGATTAAGAAACACTGCAAAAACCCCTCAAATACATCGAGAAGTTGGATGTGGCATTGACCAAGATTCCAACAAAATCGCTATATAAACTTCAGGTGAGCGTTGCACCAGAAATTTAGTCTAGAGCAAGGGCGAATGCCACAAACCTACAGGTAGCCCAGACAAAGAATATCTCAATAAAGGAAGCCCTCACCCTTGAAGCACAACAGAAAGAGAGAGCACATAAAAAAGTGGAGGAGATGGAGAATCAAATCCACATGTTGTTTCAAGAAATTCCCAAAACCACAGATGATGAGGCAGGGTCATTGGAAGAGAAGTTGTGCAGGATAGAGTAGACTATCCAGGCGTATAAGGAGAAAATCAAAGAGTTGGAGGAGCGTGTCACACCCACTACTCGTCTAGAAGTCAGAGCATAGTGAGAACAAGAGGCAACAATAGTTGTGGAGGGCATCGGCCCAATAATATAGATATTTATCAATATGTTAGAGAAGTGCATGCACCTCTGGACTCACCTCTTAGAGGATGGGAGCCTATAGGAACTCCAAGAGAAGTAAAATAAAATCCATGCAATAATGGTGGAGATGAAGCAGCGACATAAAACATTGTCCCTGCCAGAGAAGATCAAAATGACCATGGAGATAAAGGCCCTCCAGTTGGAAGAGAAGGCATTGCAAGTGCAGAAGACAACAAGACAGACGATGTTGGATCCCCTACAAGAAAAGGCGGAGAATCTGGTCATGGAGAGTAACGTAGCTAATAAAAGAATTAAGCAAATCGGATCTGAAGGAGGAGAGATACTACAGTCTCCTATCACAGAGTAGGTCATCACCACTATGGCTGACATGAGAAGTCAGGATTAACAGTAGTGCCAAGGGATAACAAAAATGTTTGACACACTGCAACAGGCAGTATCTAAAGAAAGAAGCAAGCGATGATAGTTTCATAAGTCGGGTAGTGACTCTATATGAATCACGATGTTAGTTTTGGGGGCCTATTGGGAACAGGCCCATTTTGGGGAAAAGGAACGACATCGAGGAAAAACAGTTGGCAGAAAAGAAGGAGAGGCACGTAAGCAAAAGGAAGGGAAAGAAAGACAACTATCAGGAAAAGAAGTGGATGAAAATGCGCATCTAGAGGAGAAAAGCATGCAAGTCCAACATCCAAGAATACCTAACTAGGTTAGGGTTTTGGTAAGAGAATGTAACAGCTAATGAGCCAAGAATAGATATAAATAGACACTTAGAAGGTCTAGGGGGTTGGCTATTTTTGTTATGTGTTACTCGCGTGAGATAGAGTAACAGGTTGGTGACATGACTGTAAGTTTATACCTCTTTTTAAGTTGTTTATCTGTAGGAGATAATAGTAACTGGACCTTGAGGGTTATATCATAGGTTGAGGAGCCTAGTGAAATCTATTCATCCTTGTAAAGATCAAGGAGTCTGTTTTATGAATGTATGAATGAAGATGTAGTGTACGTGGTGCCATATATGACAGAACCATAATAAAAGAATTGAAGAGACAAATATTTGTGGACGTAGCCCAGGAGGGGGTGAACCATGGTAAATCATATGTTATATGGAATGATTATTGTTTATGTCTTTGTTGTCAATGTTTAGATCTTAGATGAATGTTTTGATGAAGTAGTTAGATCTGTTTATTTAGATGCATGAATAAGGAATTTCAAAATAACTAAAATAAATGAATGATATATTAATGGACTGAAGATCACATAGTACTATCCCAGATCCCCACTCATTCCCTGGATGCAATCACCTGAGTGTTGCAGTCACCCATAGAACTATCTCGGGTGAGACTACATAGTGCACTCTGTGTACTGCGTTGTCTTCTGGTTTACTAGGAGGGCCGATAGTTTCAAAGTCTTTTTTTGATCCCTAGTAGACATGAACTTGGGTCAATCATGTTAAAGGTATAACTCAGATAAAGAAACCAACAAGTATGAACTCTCCAAAGTCACGAAGTAATGGGAACCATAGATCTATGGATCTATGGAGGATCTTGCGGACCATTAGATTGAAAGGCTGAGTAGATATTTGTCTCTGATAATGTGGCTTGATGACATCATTTCAGGTGACGTGGACTTGTTTGACGCTTTCCCCGTGTCACCTAGTTTTGGACAGTTCACATACCCATTGTTCCTGTTAGAGCATGACAAGTGTCACCCTAATTTGGGTTTTCCATAGACCCAAAAGGGCCATTGGAATGTGACTCATGTCACCTTCTGGAAAGGACATGTGTCACCCCTATTTACTTGCCTCTGAATTCATGAAGTGATAGTATCCGTAGATCCAAGGACCCTTCGAGACCTCCCCTGATGGTCAGATCTATATTATATTCGGCACTTCGACGAAGTTCTATTCCAGAGGTTTGTGTGTGTGGATACTCTGGAATTCTAGAAGAGTTGAAGCCCGACATGCTTACGGATCGTTGATCTTGAAAGAGAGCTTGGATCATTGATCCTTGTGTCAATTATGAGACTTGATGAAATCTTCAAAGCACCAAAGTAAGCACCTTTCGAGTTGGCGCATGGTCATATCCTACAATCGTATGCTATCACCACAAGAAGAAAAGGGGGCTATGGAAAAGTGTCTGTGGGTATTGTACTAGTCCTTTTCATGGATCAAAGGCTAGAGGAGAGGTCAAGGATAAGACCCATGAATGATATGGACCCATGTGGTCCTTGACTAATAACACCCTAGGAACTTTGAGAGGCAACACTTTACAAAGATAGAACTCATAATTCATCCTGATGACAACCGTTAGGAGGATCGTGGCAAGTAAAACCAAGGAGATCTCAGATTTAAGACTTGATATAGTTAAGTTAAAATGAAATTATGATACCCCATCCCTTAAAATAATAGTTAGGGGTTGGGTGTGTTACAAATTGGTATTAGAGCATGGAAACAACACTTGGCATGCTTGGGCTCATACATGAGTTGTATAAAAACATTATTAGAGGAATTTAAGGGGTAACACCCTATTTTATCCATTCCTAATAATCTTAGTAAACCTCTATTGAAGAAAGAAATGACACCTTTTACTGTTGATAGATGTTTTGGAAAATTTCACTATATGCTTCCAATGTTTCCAAATAAAGAATTGAATTCACCTTGCAATGATATGTGTTGTTCATGAATTGGTAGATTAGTAACTAACAAAAAAAAATTTATATTCACTCAAGCAGTCAGTGAACAACAAGAGAACTACAACGTAAAGTATGGTGACACATTAGGAGTTGGGGGAGAGCTCCCATAGTAGTGAGGAAGAATCTGATGAAAGGAGGGTGATGGAAACCCCTCCAAATTTGGTTGAAACTGTAAGAAGCCTCATGGAAGAATTACTGAGTTATAAGGCTGACAATGAAAGGTTGATCAAGGAGCAGGAAAAACATACAAATATTAATTCATTCCTACTGCAAATTCTATTAGATATACAAAGGCAACTACAACATGGTCCAATTTCCATCCATGTGGACAAGCATGATACTAATAAAACTCCAAGTCCACCTAAGATACAAAAGCATGGTCCTGAAAGTGGCCACACTAGGAGGAGAACCTCATAGAAGGCCCAACATGGAGCCAAGAAATGTTCAATGGAATATTCCTCTGGTGAGGACACTAACAACTCCAAGGAATCTTCTAGTGGCAAACTAGTTCCCATTCTCATACAAGAGAAAAGAAGAGGAAAGATTCCAAGAGTTGTGAACCTGAAGAATTCAAGAGAGCCAAACCCCCCACCTTTGATGGAAAGATTAAGAAGGGGGAAGAAGAACAATTTTTGATACTTGGCTTGAAGAAGTACTTCTGAGTTCATGACTACTCTGAGTACTTAAAGTATCGGATAGCCATTTTCAGCCTAAATGGGAAAGATTCCATTTGGTGAGAGGACCTTAGGAATGTGAAAGGGATCCATGAGAGCGACTTGTCATTGAAACAATTTGAGAAATACTTCAAAAGTAAGTATTTGTTAGAAAAGTAATTTGATGGGAAGACCAAGGAGTTCTATGAACTCAATCTGGGAAAACTCACCATAGATGATTATATCAACAAATTTCTTGAGTTGATGAGGTGTCTACCCTACATAAAGGATGAAAAGGTAAATATGCAATGATTCATTAGTGTATTACCTCATTCCTACTGGGACATAGTTGAGTTTGATGAGCCAAATACCTTAGAATATACTATTCAAAAATAAAGGTATTTCTATGATCAATTCAAGAGTAAGACAAAACCCCATGAAGACTGGAAGAAGAAAACCAATTCGGGATTCAAGAAAAGGAGTTTAAACCTTCAAGGTTTAAAAACCACTTGGGAAGAGCTCTAGGATAATTCTTCCTGCTAGAAGTGTGTATTAAAAACATTTCCCATCTCAGAGTGGAAATAAACCCTTTAGAGCAGTTCCAAGTAAGACTTATAGCACGAAGAGAGAACCCTTGAAATGTTGGGGTTGTGGAGAGGAACATCTACTAAGGGACTGTCCACATAGGAATCTGAACAATGGGAGGGTCTACAATGTCCAAGAGGCTACCATAGTAAATGATGTGGCTAGGAGCCTGCCATAAATTTATGCAGCCTTGGGTAATAGACAAGTTGACCACCAAGCTTCAGTGGTGGAGATGGAAGGTATGATTGTTGACCATCCTGTTTCCATTTTGATTGACCCTGGTTCTGATTTGAGTTGTGCTTCCCCTCAAACTATTGAGAGATATATATTGCAACAATTTAAACATGTTAAATCATGGATGGTACAATTAGCCAATGGAACCAAAAGAAATGTAACATAGTTCATACCAGCATACCAAATTGTTATAGGTGGGTTTCCCACCCAAGCGAACCTAAACATACTTCCTTTAGGATCTTATGACCTGTTGATTGGTATGGACTGGTTGGCTGCCCACAAAACCAAGTTGGACTATTACACTAAAACTCTGGAGTGTGAAAATGAAGAAGGAATAAGGGTAACCCTACAAGGGATTCAAAAGCATGTCTCAGTGAGACAAATATCATCTCTCCAAGTGAAGAAGTATTGCAGAAAGGAATGTCTCTTGTATGCAATACAAGTACTCAACTTTGTTGAGAATGACAAAATCAACCTAGAGAACCATCCCATATTAAAAGAATACAAATATGTATTCATAGAAGAGGTACCAGGTCTACCTCCAAGAAGGGATATTCACTTTTCCATAGAACTTGTACCAAGAGTGGTGCCAGTGTATAGACCACCCTATAGAATGAGTACACTAGATCTAGTTGATCTCAAACTACAATTGAAGGAGATGTGGTACAAAGGCTACATTTTTCCTAGTGTGTCTCCATGGGGAGCACCAACCTTGTTTGTCCAAAAGAAGGATGGAAAACTCAGATTGTGCATAGATTATAGACATCTCAATAAGATGACCATCAATAATAAGTATCCCTTTCCAAGGATCGATGACTTGTTTGACCAATTAAGGGGTGCTACAATCTTCTCCAAGATTGACTTGAGGTCTAGATACCATCAGGTCCAAGTCAGAATTGAAGATATCCACAAGACAACCTTTAGGACAAGATATGGCCACTATGAATTTGTGGTGGTGCCATTTTGGATTACCAATGCACCAACCAATTTTATGTTCTTAATCAATAATGTATTCAGAAATTTCTTGGACAGGTTTGTATTAGTTTTCATTGATGATATCCTAATCTATTCCAAGAATAGAGAAGAGAATGAAGAACCTCTCAAGATAGTACTCCAGGTACTAAGAGAACATCAACTCTATGCTAAGTTCAGTAAGTGCGAATTTTTCCATAAACAAGTCCATTACTTAGGCCATGTGATTTCTGAGGAAGGAGTGGCAGTTGATATTAACAAGATTAAATCCATCATGGATTGGCCTAACCCATAAGATGTATCTGATGTCAAATCCTTTATGGCTCTGGCATGATACTATAGGAGATTCATAAAAGGATTCTCCAAGATTGGTTTCCCAATCACCTCCCTTCAAAAAAATGGGGTTAAATTCATTTGGACATCAGAAAGTGAAGAAAGATTTCAAGAGCTGAAATACCTTCTGACCAATGCACCTATACTGAAGATTCTAGATCCAAACAAAGACTTGTGTGTATAGATTCCTGAAAGAAAGGGCTCAGAGGAGTCCTTATGCAAGAGGGACATGTGATTTGTTATGAAACCAAAAAATTGAATGAGCATGAAGTCAATTATGTGACCCATGATATGGAATTGGATGCGATAGTGCATGCTTTAAAGATGTGGAGGAATTACCTCCTAGGTAGGAGATTTGTACTTATGACAGACCATAGTGGATTGAGGTATTTGTTTGACCAAACAAAACTCAATGTGAGACAAGCTAGGTGGATGGATCTCCTTAGTGAGTTTGTTTTTGAAATCAAACATATCAGAGGAAAGGAGAATAGGGTGTTTGATGCCATTAGTAGAAGCATCAAATTGGTTCACTTGGCAACTGTAAGTGCTAGTGAATCAAACATTAAAGAGAGGGTCATAACTGCACAAGAAACATATGCATTTTTCAAGACTGTGACATCATACCTAAAGAGTGATCCCATAGGGCTGAAGTATGAAGGTTATCAGCTGCTTAATGATGACCTACTGACTTATAGGGGTAGACTATACATTCCAAATTGTGATGACTTGAATAGAATCATAATGGATGAACTACACAAAATACCATATATTAGTAATCCTAACTATCATAAAATGATCATGAACACTAGGAAATTATTCTATTGGCTGAGAATGAAAAAGGACATAGCTAATTATTTAACTAAGTGTCTAGAATGTTAACAATTCAAGGCAAAGCACCAGCACCTAGCAAGGCTTCTGTTGGCATAGGGGAAGACCCAGGGTTCAATGCTACAACAACACACCAACAAAACCCTAACTACCGTCCCTTTTAGCAACACCTACGAAGTAGATGAAGTCTCACCCGAGGTAGAGGTAGGGGTGGTTGCAGAACTCATATGTCTACAACCTTATCTAGGACACAGATCTATGATTCTAATGCTTAACAGAGCACTTAGCAATTAACCTTCATCAATATTCAGTTCTTAGTAACAATGCAGATGTACCCTAATTATAGAGTATCACAGTATGCAACCAGATCCATAATCTAATAACACTTAACATAACAGGAGCATATTAGAGCTAGTTGATTCAAGCACTAAACACATCCATATAGGTCAGATATAGCATTCATTCACATTATTAGGCACAAAGCAACATCAGATCTATCTAACATGCATCACATAGAAACACATCGATGCATCGCACAAAGTAGAGAAACGCAGCATGTACGTGGGTTACGTCCACCAACTCTTCTTATTTATTAATGTCTTCAATTGATTACAACACACAATCATAAAAAACCCTTCTACGCATGGGACAAAAGATCTGCGCAACTTGCTAGATCCTTCTTCCTTGCATCGTAGCACAAAGCCTTCTATAATCTCTATAATAACTTGCACTCAGCTCTGTAACCCTTCTATAGTCATGCACATAGCACTACTAGCACTTATCTTACATCACATAGATATGTTATCATCCCTTACTTGCTTCGCCTAGACATCTTTTATACATACAAAAGTGGGCCTAAGCGTGGGTGAACCCACGGGCCGACATCCCTTTCCCATTACATTGTCCCAAAACCCAAAAAAGGGCCCGAAAGTGGGTCGAGATCCCATGATCTCTTCTTCGTCTAGCGCTCCATCTTTGATAGGCTGGAGAAGTCCCAAAAATGGTCAAATATGACCAAGTGTTCCTCAAAACTTGGTCAAGGGCCAACAGGCCCCTAACACTCACCTGTGACTCGTCCTGAGTCACTATGGTCTGATCAATTCCACTTCGAATGCCTCGAGCTTGGCTCAAGCTTCTTCGATCTGCTATAGTGCTACTGATTCTTGCTCAATGAACTCCTAAATAAGTGCATCATTGAATGGTCCTTCGAGGCATTGTTCTGTTGTACTCACAACCTGTTCAATTTCTACTCCTTGGCTTTCAAGTTCAGTGAATAGTTGACATGCCTTTTCTTGCACTAGTTGAAGTCGTTGAGAGAGTTCCATTACTTTACTCTAGAGTGTGTGTACTTGTTTTTGGGTCATGCGTTTCTCTGAAAACCTCTTCATTCTCTCAATTGGTGACAAGGGATTTAGCTGCGCTTGTTATGTGTATGCTTGTTGTTGTGTGCGTTGGAACTGCGACTCTAATGCCTCTAATTCTAGACTTTTCATGAGGCTTTCATACATCTGGGCGCTTCTGGAGCTCAGTTGCTTGTATTCCAAGGAAAAGGATTTTAGTGAGTCAACTGCGCTTTGGGCAGTGGCCTCTCTTAGGTCTCTTATTTCTTGAGGTGTCTCAAACACAATGCGAAGTTTTAGGTCTACGATGCATTGCTAAAGTTGTTGGATTACTCCTTCCAGTTGTGCTACCTATTATGGAACTCATTATTCTATCTGGACTTCTATGAGTGTCACAGAGTAAAGTTCTTTATGAACCCAGTCCTATACTTCAATTTTCTCTGTGAGCAACTATTCCTTGTCTTGTTGTAGAGTAAAGAGCTAGTTTTTCCTATTCTGCATTACTGCGTTGTTCTACCATATATTTCTATGCCTATGCCAAATATTGGGTAGCTTGTACTGTCTCCTCCTGAGATCATTGAAGGTGAGCTTCAACTTTATTGGAAATCTGGTGCAATTGGGTTGTCTCATCTCCTGGTTCTTTTGTTCCACTTGTCAAGGTTGAAATAGAAACCACATGGCTGGATTGTAGTGTCTTCTGCACTTCTTGAAGTTATCCCTTGATTCTCCTGAATACTTCCTCCTTCTTCACTTCTTTCTTTTCCACGATCTCCAATGAAGCATCATTCAATGCAGCGACTAAGAAGTCGAAATTGTCTGAGGTGAGGGTAGTCTTAAACATAGCCCTGGTGGCTTTGGATTTCTTTCATGACAAAGGCTTTGGCGGGGTAACCCTCCTTTTCTTGGTTGGATCCTCTTCATCTCTAGGAGGAGTAACTTCACCTTTGTTTTTCTCAACCTCCATGCCACATAGTTCTCCACCATCATCTCCCTGCTCAGGTGAGGTTGAGGATGTCTCCACCGATGTGCTATGGACATCATGCACTTCGTCATTTTTCTTCATTTTACTTGGTCCTAGTGTATCTGGCATAGTTTCAGGGCTATCCACATTGAAAATATCTATGGAGTCCACTAGAACAAGGAGGTCTTCCGACCATTCCTTTGTAATCTCCTCCATGTCATCTTCTGTCGATTTGTAATATGACTGAGCTCCTGTTTATGCTCATCAACACACGCTGTAATGTAGGTGAAGTGGCATTCTGCGCTAAACTTCATCAAGATTCTAAACCTATAAAGTGTGTTTGGGGTGATGTGTGGTGTAGACTGGATTGCAATCTTTAACTGGTTGTAGTAGGTGTGGAAGATGATATTTCACTACCATTGTTTGCTCATGTCGCTGGAATACCACAGCGTACAGAACTTCGTGGCTAGTGGTTCGAAGGGTTCTATATCCATGAAAGTGGTGCCTTCTTGTAGCTCCCAGGCAATGAAAGCGATCAATATAAGAAGCCAACTAAAATTGAATTCATACCCTTGGTCTTGCGCTTCTATGCAATCAATCTCTAGCTGCTTGACAAGGTATTGTGCCTAGTTCATCTATAATCCGTCTACGCACTTCCCTGCAAGGTTGACCACGAATCTGGTCACTTGAGTTGGTCTATTCTTATGAACTAACTTGCCCGTGATCAACTGACAGGCAAGCCACACTGCGCCACTCTGGATAGAGGCTACCTTGTAGCCTCGCGTGCCCTTCTCAACATCACCATAGGTTTCCTTAATTTTATGTGTTAATGCTTGGTCGGAGGTCTTTCCAGGGTAGAACTCTTGTGGGTCAAGGCCTTGCATGCTAAGCCCTGTGATCTGATTGATCAAGGTCGGATCCACAGTGATGCATCAATTTAGCCATAGGTATCCTTCGTGATAACAATATAGAAGAAACTTTACGCACACATTCACCTCCTAGTGTTCGACGAAGTGCGAGATCTTCATAACATTCAACAATGTAGACTGCGTGAGGTTTTGGGTCCAAGACTGTGGGACAATACTCGAGTTCGTTCCCTTCATATTCATTAGATACTTGTGCGGGGCAAGCATATTGTAGACTTTCCTGTCGCCGAGGTTGAAGTCACTAAACTTCAACGCTGCGAGCTTGTCTTGATCGGCTCGAACTACGTGCACTCCTTTTGGAAGGTATGCAGTGATAAAAGTATACTTGAAGTCTCTGGGTACACTTTCACGGTCAATCCCACTACTCAGAGGTGGTATGTAAGTTGGTAGAATGTGTGGAATAAGATTGGCATTCACAATGTCATCTCTGTGCTTTGTTCTTGTCTCTGTCGTGGTTCAGGAAGGTCCTGCTTCGCGAACAGTTGAGGAAGAATCTTGGATTCCTCCTGTTGATGATGCTTGCACACCTGCAAACATCCTTATTTATGACATGACTCTCTCAACCATTAAGTCAATTAGAACGTCTTCGACTACTTTCTCTATTTCACTGAGCACGTTTGACATACAAGCTCAGGGTCGATTAGATCAGGTGTAAAATGGATTCAGAAACTACAGTGGAGGGTACGGGAACAAGGCGATGATCACAACACAAAATAATATCAGGTTGTGGGATCAAGTTCTTAGTTAGAAAAAGGTATTCTCGGGGCGTGGTGTGGTGGAATAAGTAAGAAAGTTAGCAATGGTCTGCTTGCAACGGGTATGAGGCATCATTAACTCATGTTTTTTTTTGTTTATGGTGCAGTCTGATGGTCTTGTGGTGAATCATCAATGCTTTTCGACCTGTTTGGAGCGACAGTCGAATGGTTATATCATCTTCCAATGGCTATATTCCTTTTTCTCGGTGAAGTGACCTATGTCGCTGGTCTGATATCTCAACGAAGTTCAATTTCTACGAGTTTCCCATTCTGCGAGGTCCCCTCTGAAATATTATGTAGTCTGTTGATCTTAGCTCTCTTTTTACTTAGTTTCCTAGACTTTTTTCTAGTGAGCTTCATCTCAGGGATTCTCTTTCCATTTTGATTCTTATTTTCCTTGAACATAGGTACTTTGCGCTGCTGAGATTCTCTCCTAAGACCCAGGGGAAATAATTCTTCTTTTTCTGGAACATGTGCTGCGGGCTTCTGTGAGCCTTCTGGCATGCTTTCAACTTCGACATTAGGGTCTCTAACGATAAGTGGTTTCGGTCTTTTCTCTTGTTCTTCAATCAACTGCACAATCCTTTTGGTCATGAAATCTATTAACTCTTTCCTCTGTTGTTCTAAAAAAAAATCTTCTTCTTCCTTTGTGGTTTTATCTCTCTTAATCCAAGGTTTTCCAAGTAACATAGTAAATGGGGCATTGTCCTCAATAAACTTAATAATCTCAAAATCTTTTTCAGTCAAAGTTCCATTGACTGTTATAGGTATCTGAGCGAGTTTTCCACATAACATTATCAGTTTTCCTTTGAATAGTCCTATTCCTCCTAGTGAAGGAATCATGCCAGGATTCCCTATAACTTCCCAAGTTCTTTCTGTCATGATGTTCACTTGTGTTTCTTCATCAAGAATACAGTCAATGTCGAAGTCCCTTAGTCTTGCTTCAACTTGTTCCTTTTCTTTGAAGATCTCTAGTAATCGGACATCTTTATGTTCTTTCAGGGTTTCTTTCATCTGTATCAATACTTTCTCTGATTCTTTCTGAAATTTGGCTATTTCTGGAGTTGTCTTAGGGTTTTCTTCATTCAGATTCTTTCTTTCAAGATTAGCAATCATTCTAGGGAAATCCAACACTTCATGGTCCAAAGATTTGCAACAAAGACAACTAGATTTTCCACACGGGAATTCCTTAGCTAGATGGCCTAGTTTTCTACAACTGTAACATAGGGTTAATCCTCTCTTTCTTGTGAATGATCCCCAACCTCTTCTATACTATGCACTAGAATCATGGTAGCTAGCCTACGAAAAAATATTTCTAGGATCTTGCATCCATTGGTTAGTCCAAACATTCTTTCTATACATAGGTATAACATATTTATCATTATTCTTACCAGATCTATTCATATCAAACCTTCTTTCATCTAACAATTCTCTAGTTTTCAAGCTAGGACAAGCTCTATCAAGCATACTTAGATCCATATTTTAGAAACAATTTTTTTTTTTTAACTTATCTTACTTTTACACAGCATAAAGCTTTCAAATCTAAATTTTTTTAGCTGTTCTTACCTCTATTAGAGAACAGAGATTACAGATCTTACCTCTTTCTATAGATCTGACCTATTTTCTTTGGAAACTTCCACTTTAACCTTTCTTAGAGGCTAGAGCACAAAGTGTTCAGATCTGAATTATTTTCTTCAGACCTGTCCTTCCTTCTTTAGCACAGAGCTTATCAGATCAAGTGGATTATTGTGCACTAGGGCACAGGTCCACGCACAAAGCTTCCAAGTTTTAGGATGAATCTTTGCACCAAGCTTCTTCTTTCTCAGTTCCTAGCAATCACAGTTTCAGGTCCCGACAATGGAACCATTTGTTGGCACAGGGGCAGACCCAGGGTTCAACGCTACAACAATACACCAACAAAACCCTAACTACCGGCCCTTTCGGCAACACCTACGAAGCAGATGAAGTCTCACCTGAGGTAGAGGTAGGGGTGGTTGTAGGACTCATATGTCTGGAACCTTAGCTGGGACACAGATCTTTGATTCCAATGCTTAACAGAGCACTTAACAATTAACCTACATCAATATTCAGTTAGTAACAATGCAAATGTACCCTAATTACAGAGTATCATAGTATGCAACTAGATCCATCATCTAATAAAACTTAATATAACAGGATCATATTAGATCTATCTGATTCAAGCACTAAGCACATCCATATAGGTTATAACAAGCATTCGTTCACATGATTAGGCACAAAGAAACATTAGATCTATCTAACATGCATTAGATAGAAACACATCGATGCATCACACAAAGCAGAGCAACACAACATGTACGTGGTTCACCCCCACCCTGGGGCTATGTCCACCAACTCTTCTTCTTTATTAATGTCTTTAATCGGTTACAACACACAGTCATCAAATCCCCTTCTACGCACAGGAAAAAATATCTGTGCAGCTCGCTAGATCCTTCTTCCTTATGTCGTAGCACAAAGCCTTCTATAATCTCTATAATAAATTGCACTCAGCTCTGTAACCCTTCTATAGTCATGCACAAAGCACTACTAGCACTTAGCTTACATCACATAGAGAGGCTACCATCCCTTACTTACTTTTCCTAGACATATATTTATACATACAAAAGTGGGCCTAAGCATGGGTGAACCCACAGGCCGACATCCCTTTCCCATTACATTGCCCCAAAACCCAAAAAAGGGCCCGAAAGTGGGCCGAGATCCCATGATCTCTGCTTCATATGGTGCTCCATCTTCGACAGGTTGGCAAAGTCCCAAAAAAAGTCAAATATGACCAAGTGTTCCTCAAAACTTGGTCAAGGGACAACGACTTCTACAACCCCTACCAATTTGCGAATGGAAATGGGAAACCATCTTCATGGATTTCATCACAGGATTACCTAGATCAACCAAACATAATTATGCCCTCATGTTAGTTGTGTACAAACTTAGCAAATATGATCACTTCATACATATCAAGTCAACTTGCAAGGAAATATATATTTCCAACATCTTCATGAAAGAGATATTTAGACTACATGGTATGCCTAAAGAGATTATATCCGACAGAGATACAAATTTTACTTCAAACTTTTGGAAATCTCTAGAAACAAAATTACTCTTTAGTACAACTTATCACCCTCAAACTGATGGGAAGATAGAAAGGGTAAATCAAGTATTAGAATATATTATGAGGATGCATGTAATGCATCAACCCAAGAAATGGGAGGACTACCTGCCACTGGTAGAATTTTCTTAAAACAATTGTTATCAAGAGTCATTAAAAATGAGTCCTTTTGAATTCCTCTATGGAAGGAAATGCAACATTTCAATTAGATGGAACAACGTAGTAGACAGAGTTACAATCAAGCCATATATGCTAAAGGAAATGGAACAATAAGTGATTCAGATCAGGAAAAATATGAAGATAGCTCGGGATAGAAAAAAGAGCTATGCAGACCTGAAAAGGAATCCTAGAGAGTTTGAAGCAGGAGAGCATGTATATCTCTAATTTAGACCCAAGAGAACCTCCTTGAGGATGGGAGCTTGTGCCAAGATGGAACCTCGGTATTGTGGACCCTTTGAAGTTTTGGATAGAATGGGACTAGTAGCCTATTGTTGGCAGCCAACTCATTTTTTATTACTATAAAAACGCTGCCTACACCTCTTGTCTTTTAAACGAAAAATCTTCATCGCACTATGCTTCAAGACACTGGTTTCCTTTTTTGCGACAATTGCAAATTTGATTTCGATTTGATTTTTCACAACTGAAAGTGTGAAAACACCTCTCTCGTTGTTTGGATTGTCGTCATCTTTTATTGATTTGCTAAAAGGTGTTTGATCATTGGTTTATCACTTCACTGCAAAAGGTTCTTTCGAACTATATTCATTCACTTTAACTGTCCAACTTGATTTCTCTAATGAAACTAATAAGTTATGAGTTTCGTAATTATTTTTGGTTTTGTATATGACTCAATTCTTATTGCTTCGAACTCTTTAACTTATCAATTTCATGTGATCATTTGTTGCAATGTTTTGACACTTCGATTATGCTAGAAGCACATGGGCAATACTCTGATTTTGATTTCATATAAAGTGGTAATAGTTTGAAACCTTGTGAAACTGCTTTGATTAACCTATTGGCATTTGGATTATTTGGTTCAAACCCCCGATACATTGTTTAATGAGTTTGATATCATGGAACGATCATATAGTTTCGGAATATGTATTGACATGAACATGTTAACAGTGGTATGAAGCATTAAAGTGATACAATTGATCAATGGTTAGTGCTGGATGTTGTGTTGATTGAACTGTACACTTGGCATTTGAATGTAACGCGTGGTGTTAGTTCTGTTTCGGGTAAGTGGCACGTTAACATGATTATACACCATTTTCCCGGCCGATAAGCATGGTATAAATGATCATGTTTTGATAACGATGTACTCAGTTAATTAATGCGGTGCGTGGAGGTGGTAATCCCACCACCTTCGCACGATTGGAGTTATTTTAGGTCTCGTCAAGCATTCAATCTATTAAACCCTCGCGTTATCACTCTGTGTATTGTTTCATTCACCTGGAGCCCTACCATGTACAGGAACTATGGCTCCTGTTGTGAGAGCCGAGCCCAATGGGTCTCAAGTACTGTTAACTTTTGATGGTGCGTATGACGACTTAGAAGAGTTCGGATGGATTCCATTTATCAGTAAATTTGATGGTTACGACATCACTGTGTCTCGGCAGTTTGCTTTATCGTTTGATGGCTATAGATCCAAAGTTGGAGATGTACAGCTTGAATTCATCGAGCAATCCCTCAGCTCTGCGACCGGCTTGCCTGTCGAGGGAGAGAAATGGTCCAAAAGCTGTAAGGTTAAGGGTGTCCCATGGACATTATTGTTTCAATATCGCACAGTGAATTCGCAACCGAGGCTTACCGGCGAAGATGTTGAAACCTCGCTAGTATGATCTCTTGATGATTATCAAACAGTTTGTAACTTATGAAGGCAGGTATGGTTTCGTGTTCCTATTTCACCTACGCTTGTTAATGATTTTTATGGGTTTTTGGCTTAGTATGCCACACTATCTGCACCGAAGTCTGTTCAAAATGGCTAAGAGATATAAGCGTAGCCATGCTAACACTAGCCTTTTTCATGTTGGGTTAATTAAGATGATTTTTGTCTATGAATTGGGGTTACGTCGAGATTCCTGCCGTGATTTTCTCGGCCGCAATGGTTTTGAAGGATCGCATCCTCCACAAGTGGATAAACCTATGATCGCCGAAAACAAACCTACCCATGTAACTTATGATGTTCTCCTACCCAAACCTAAACCCGACTTACCTCTTAATTCACCTATGGCCATGACAGAGCAGACCGAAATTGCTAAAGCTACAACCCGTAAGACTAGAGCAAAGTCTGGTGTTAATACTAGATGTAAGAAGAACGCTAGGCTGATCTCTCGCATGGCGAGGAACAAACCCAAACCCCCTGTGCAGTTAGAGCCTCTCGCAGTCAGCGAAGACTCGGATTCTGAAGTTGAACGGTTCCTCGCCGAGGAATACCCTTACTCCATGGGTTTGTGTGACAAAACTTCTTTTGATTTCGTTAAAAACTCACCTCCTTACCTGCGTGAAGACCCTAAATTCCCTGGTATTGAACCACCGCGTGAAACCCTTGGGGAATCATCAGAACCCCCTCCTGTTAGGGCTGTTACACCACCTTGTGATCAGTGCAGAATGTGGTTAGAGAGATACTATTTGGACATCCCAACATTGCAATCCAAAATTCGTGATTTGGAAGACCAAGTAGCGAGGCTCACTGGTTAGAATGCAACGAATAAATCCAACGACAAGAAACCACGAACTGATGGGACAATCCTGTTCAAAAATTGTGAGTCTGCTACAGCTATTGTCAGTTCAAGATTGACATAGTCTCAGCACCTGTGATGGTATAGTTCTCGATCATTTATATGACACCCTGCTCTGTTACATAAG
>ML777393.1:308640-329214 GCA_009831015.1 Picea engelmannii | reverse complement strand
AGTTTATAGTTTAGTATATTAGTTCCTGTATTTGTTTTATTAGTTTCTAGTTTCCTCTATTTTAGTTTGATTTCTTTTATTTAGTTAGTTAGTTTGTTTTTATTAGTTTCTAGTTTCCTTAGTTTAGATCTCTTAGCTCAGATAATCTTTTCTCTTTGGTTTCCTTACGAGACCTTAGAGCGGCCAACGGAGCCGTTAAGCTCGTCAGGGTGGTCCATACCAAATGGCTTGGGTTATTTAGACAACCCCGGACCGGTTCCACTCTTCCAGTTGACGGATGGACTGTTTCGCCCGTCAACACCTATCGGCTAGCACTTCCTCCCACAGTGAAGGAACATAATGTTTTCCATGTTTCTTTAACAAAGAAGTATGTACATGATTCTAATCATATTATTGACTGGTCTGTGATTCAAGTGGAACCTAATGTATATTTCCTTCCAAAACCTCAATGCATAATAAACAGGAAGGAAAACCCACTTGGGAATAGAACCATTGCATAGGTCAAGGTGCAGTGGAAACACTTTGGCCCAGATGAGGCTACATGGGAATTGGAGGATGCCATGAGACATGAATATCCATTTTTGTTTACTTCTATACATACAAATCACATCGATAGATAGAACATCGAGGACGATGTTCCTTTAAGAGGGAGAGTATTTTAATACCCCTATTTCCCCCAATTTGTAAATATAACTATAATTGGCCAAGAGACTATGGCAAACTAGATATGTGTGAATGTTTGATTTGAACCTTTGTATAAAAGGTCAATATATGTATTTTTTGTTATAAATAGAAAATGGATAAGTGTTGCATAACTGCTGAAAGGGGAGTTTTCCAAGATAGACCATGGATGCTATGAGAGAGATGGTGAAGGGGAAACCAAGTATGGTTGAGATTACCCTCACCAGACCAATACCTATTGGTTTCAATTGATCAATAGTCCTCTAACTCAGAAATGAATTTCCAGTCAGGATGATAGTTGGAAGGCCATCCTCAAGAGCTAATGAGGAGATGGGGTGAGCTACCCATCTATAAGGCTTCTAGGCCTGACCACGAGTGGGGATTTGGACCCATGCGACCTTGCTGAGGAAGGAAATAAACGAGGGAATTCAGGGCATAGAGGATGGAAGTACGAAAAGAGAAGAGAAAAAACACTCTCCAAAGAAGGGAAGTGGAGATACATTGCTTTTGAAGTAGAGAGAAAAGATGAGAAGAAATCTTGTTTGGTTGTAAGAAGCATGGGGCGGGTTTTTTCTATAAACTGATAAACTGGGATGATGAGTGAATGAGGAAGTACTCATGGATACCTTCTTGCTTAGAGAAAATAAAACCATTTTCCTTGTTTATGTGGGAGAAGGAGAGTAACCTTCATCCCTAACTGTTTTGGAGCAAAGAGAAAAAATATCTCTCAGAGAATCATGGTCTAGATCGGGGGTAGCCAGTGGTAAATCCAGTAGGAGTGGTTGTGCCTATGGTTGGGAGGAAATGGGAACCCCTTTCAACAATTTCTTTTCATTTTCCATTTCTGAAAAGTATTTTCATACTTGGTGCATTATATTAGATGTGATGATGAAATGTTTGTGTTTATTATTCAGTCTCTCAGTATTTGATTAGTTATTAGAAATTCTCTTTAATTCCTGTAAACCATTATATCTATGTGATCTTGGAATTCTCTCTATTTAACTATTAGAGAGTCATGGGATGTGATTCCATAGGCAAGTCAGGGTAGGATCGACTAGAAGTTTTAAGTCCTGCAAACCTTGTGAAGTTTACCTAGAGGGAATGTTAAGTCTGGATTCTATGAGAGAAGGGTGTTTTCCCCTTAGACTATTCACCCATCTAACTGAGCGCTCACGCCCATGTCCTTAAATCTCTTTATTGTGAAAATGGATTCATGCTTAGCCCCTAAGTTTTCCCAAAGGACCCATGTAACCAAGGCCTAGGAACCATGCACTAGTCCGAAAGGAGCTAGCTCTTTCGGCTTCGATACTTCGGGACTTGTGACTCCATAATCCTTGAAAATAGTTGAAGGAAGAAGTTGTGAAATGATAAGGACCATCGATTTGGGGATCCAATATGGATCTCTCTCAATCGTTATATCGGGAATAGGAGGGGAGGCATTAAGGTATTCAATTAAGTCTTACTTCAGGGGATTTGGAAAGATCCAGCGTTGAAACTCCCGAACCCTAGATTCGCGGAGTAAATCTGGAATGTTGAAAAGGAGAGAACATCTATCCTTGAATCCTTTCGAACCGTTGAGCTAAGGGACCCACCTTTGACTACCCAACTAAATGGGTAAGTGTCGTAGAGCGACGCATGGCCCCTCCTCATTCCCCGTTAAGTGATTGACCATGAACTAGGACCGTTGGATGATGGGTTACATGGCAAGTGATACCGTAGTCTAGAGATTCTATACTTCGGAGGAAACCAACCAAGATTTTATGAGGTATGAACTCACCGAGGCTGCGAAGTAATGGGAACCGTAGATCTATGGATCTATGCAAGATCTTGTGGACCATTAGATTGAAACAATGAGTAGATATCCATCTCTGATGATGTGGCTCACTAATGTCATCCTAGTTGATGTCAACCTGCTTGAATCATGCCACGTGTCACTTAGTTTTGTATGGTTCACATACACATTGTGCCTATTAGAGAATGAAACATGTCACCCTGATTTGGGTTTTCCACAGACCCAAAAGGGCCATTGGAACACGACTCGTGTCACCTTCTAGAAAGGACACATGTTATCCCTATTTCCTTTCCACCGAAGTCATGAAGCGATAGTATCCATAGATCTAAGGACCCTTCAAGACCTCCTCTGACCATCAAATTTGTACTGTATTATTTGACACTTTAGCGAAGTCCTATTCCAGAGGTTTTGTGTGTGGATACTCTAGAATTCCCAAAGAGTCAAAGCCTGAAATGCTTGTGGGACATTGATCTTGAAAGAGAGTTGGGATCGTTGATCCCCACGTCAATTTTGATACTTGTCGAAATCTCCGAAGCGTTGGAGTAAGCACCTTTTGAGTTGGAACCTAGTCATAGCCCACGATCGTATGATATCACCACAGGAAGAAAAGGGGGCTTTGGAAAAGAGCACGCAGGTCTTTTACTAGTCCTTCTCGTGGATCGAAGGCTAGAGGAGAGGTAAGGGAGAAGACCTAGGAATGATATGGAACCATGTGGTCCTTGACTAATAACACCTGACGAAATTTGGGAGGAAACAATTTGTGAAGCCATAACTCAGAATTCAACCTGATGACAACTGTTAGGAGGATCGTTGTGAGTAGAATCAAGGAGATATTAGATTTAGGACTTGAGATAGTTAAGGGAAAAAAAAATTATGATGCCCCATCCCTTAAAATAATATTTAGGGGTCAGGTGTGTTACAACCAAATCTATTATAATAACCGAAAATAGAAATATTGTAGAGAATAATAGTAGAACAACACAATATATGAAACCACAACACCAAAATAATACCTTTATTGATAGGAAAAAATGTTCACGTTCCTCTTTAAAGGGGAAACCTCCAACAGAGCAACACTCCATTACAATAATTCTCAAGACAAAAATTTCCATACCCTCGACTCCTATTTATACTAAATCTATCTATCCAAAAGAACAATTTATAGGAAGATCCTTCTAAAAGTTGAAGCTTCTATTAGGTCTTCTTAAATTTGACTTATTCTTCCTTATTACTAGGACTTATTAATATCATCCTTTATTACATGGAAAATATATTATTCTACATATGTTAGGGGTTAGGGAGGTAGCATACCCTCCCCCTTGAAGAAAAACCTTGTCATCAAGGTTTGAGATGAGGAAATTGTTGTCGAATGGTGGTCAACTCCCAGGTGGTGTCTTCTAGAGTTGTATGTTTCCACTCGACTAACACTTCCTTGATAGTGTGATGACAGAGATGACGCTCGTGCTGGTCCAAGACTACTTGTGGCTGCAACTAGATGGAACCCTCTGCATCCAATTCAAGGAGACTAGTTTGAGTTTGGCCCTTATTTCCAGTCACCTTCTTTAAGCATGAGACATGAAAAAAGGATGGATCTTAGAATGAATTGGTAGAGATAACTAGTAGGAAACTGATCCCACTCGCTTGAGCACTATATAAGGACCATAAAATTTGGGAGAAAGTTTATGATAGTTTTAAACTTTGAGTGAAGTCTTCTTATAAGGTTGCATTCGAAGAAATACCTAGTCCCCTTTAGAAAATTTACATTTAGAACGACCTTGATCTGCTTGTTTCTTCATGTGGTTCTAATCCATGACCAAATTTTATTTTAGGGAATGAAGAATAGCCTCTCAGATCGTAATATTTTTTTCAACCTCTTGAACCTTCGAAACACCTAGCACGTATGAGAGAAATGAGGATGGATTTTGTCCATATGCCACTTCGAAAGGAGTCATGCAAGTAGTTGTATGGTAATATGTGTTCTACCACCATTCAACTAGGGGTAACTACTAATCTCACTGATTTTTCCTTTTAGATGCAAAACACATCAAATATGTTTCCAAACACTTCTTGACAACTTCAGTTTGTCCATCCATGTCTGGATGATAGGTTTTGCTGATATGCAATTGGATTCCCTATAGATTGAACAATTCTTGCCAAAAATTGGTGTTGAAAGTGGGATCTTTGTTAGAGAGAGTAGAATTAGGCATGCCATGAAGCTTGAAGGTATTATCCATGAATATTTGAGCCACTGTGGTTGCGTTGAATGGGTTTTGAAGAGAAAAGAGATGAGCATATTTGGAAATATGGTCGACGACCACTATGATGATTGACTTATTTCTTGATTTAGGTAAGCCAACAATGAAATCCATAGAAATATCTCTCCAAATAAGAGGGGGGATCGGAAGAGGTTGGAGTGTTCCTAGAGCTTTGAATGTTTCTTCATTGTTGTGTTGATATACCTTGCATTCAACAACAAAGGTGAGAACATCATGTTTCATACCATCCCAGAAAAAAGAACGTTTGACCCATTCATATGTTTTGGTAAACCGTGAATGCCCAACTGTGGGTGAACCATGAAGCTCAGAAAGCATCATGGATTTAAGTTGTGAATTTTTTCTTAAATACAAAATACCTATGTAGTGAATCTCTTCATTGTGCCAAGAGTGCCTTGGAGAAGATGGATAATTGTGTTGCAATTGGTGGATCATGCTAGAAATTTTGGGGTCTTGCATTCATTCCTAACGAATAACTTGGAGCCAATATGGTACAATGAAGGAGAGGGAGAAATGGGATCCTTCTTCTTCATACTTCCTGGAAAGAGTGTCAACAACTACATTTTCCTTTCCCTTCTTGCAAATGATCTCATAATCATATAAAAATAGTTTGGTCACCCATTTTTGTTTCTCCGGGGATGAAATTCGTTTTTCCAGAAAATACTTGAGAATCTAATCATTAGTTCTAATTTGGAAGCATTGTCCCAATAGATAGGGACGCCAGATATACACAACATGCAAAATAGATAACATTTCCTTTTCATAAATGGATTGGCCCAAAGGTCTCTCTGAAATTTTTTTGCTAGTGAAGGCCAAAGGCCTTCCATATTGCATGAGGATGACCCCAATTCCTTCCCTAGAAGCATCACATTCCAGTATGAAATTATTTGTGAACTCTGTAAGTGCTAGGAAAAGGGTCAAGCACTTAACATCTTTCAAGGCTTGGAAGGAGTGATCAACAACGAGAGTCCAAGTGAAAGCATTATTTTTAAGGAGAGTAGTGAGAGGAGCTGCAATTTTTCCATAATTCTGATCAAACTTCCGATAATAGCTCGTTAAACCCAGAAAACCACACAAGCTCTTAAGAGTTTTAGGGTGAGGCCAATCCTGCATAGCTTCAATTTTCTTAGGATCTACCTATATACCATGCTTGCTGAAAATATGACCTAGGTAATCCACTTCCGAGGCTCCAAAGGAACATTTAGATTGTTTGAGGAAAATTTGGTATTGGAGAGTAGATTGAGAACTTGATCCACATGGGCGATATGGGATGTCCAAGTTTTACTATAGATGATAATATCATTAAAGAAAACTAAGAAAAAGTGATGGAGAAAAGGACAAAAGACATGGTTCATAAGACTTTGGAACATGGAGGGAGAATTACACGGGCCAAAGGGAATTACCAAGAACTCATAGTGATCCTCATGAGTTTGAAATGTAGTCTTGGGAATGTATTATTCTTTCATACATATCTGGTGGTATCTAGAACATAGATTAAGTTTGGTGAAGTATTGAGCACCACTCAATTCATCCAAGAGGTCACCGATGACAAGAATGGGGAATTTTTCATTGATTGTGAGTTTTTTTAGGAAGACACAATCAGGAAAAATTCACCAAGTACCTTCTTTCTTGAGTACCATGACCACAGGGGAAGAATAGGGGATGGTACTAGGACAAATAACAGTCGCTTCTATAAATTCATTAACAATTTTCTCAATTTCATTCTTCTTGGAAAATGGATAATGATAAGGGCGAACATTGGGAGGAAGATTTCTTGGTATGAGAGGAATGGAATGATCATGGACACCCTAGGAAGGGGGGAACTCTGTGGGAGTGGTAAAAATAACTCGGTGTTGGGAGAGGATATTTTGGAGGTTTGGATGCATAGAGGGTGTCTCAATGACTTGAATGGAGTCGAGTTGGGAAATGATGCCATAATGACCCTTGTTGAGGATATTTTCCATTCGATGGGAACCGATGATCTCAGGGGAGATGACTGTGATGCCTTGGAACTTATATTTTTGTCCCTCCTATTGGAATTGCATGGTTAATTTCTTAAAACCCATGAGAATGGGGTCAAGAGTGTGTAACCATTCGACATCGATAACAATGCCATAAATGTTGGGCAGCGGAAGAAAAATAGAGCATATAAAAGAGCATAACTAATAAGCAAGATCAAACACACATTAGACCAAGAACATCAATCATACACTTGACATGGTGATTTATGTGGAAACCCAAATTGGGAAAAAACCATGGGCAATTATTATCAGTCTTCTTCTATTCAAGGAAGAATTACAATAGCCTTCATAGGCATACAACCATCCTCTCCTCACACAATGTACTTTCTTGCACTCGCATTTTCCTCGACCTCTATGGGTATGCTCACATATATAACATCTATCACTCAGTTACACAGACCGATCATGAATATATGACATAGTTACATGAACAATACATAAATATATTGCATGCATGTCAATCATGTGCATGTGCATCTGCATGTGACCGCATGAGGAAATTTGTTGGCATGTTTCCAAAAATATCCACCTTGACAACAATTTACTTGATATATCATGCCCTTAATTAATTCACCCATCACCTTTCCTGTAAGAGAAGCCAAACACCATCACAACTCTGCAACAATAACGTTACGTGAGCATGCCTGCATGATTCACTCCAACATGGACCATTCTTTCTCCATCAGTAATCTGTCTAATAGACCAATGCACTTGTCCAAATCTCATGAATCATAACCATAGACCAAATCAATACAACCATTGTAGGTGATACTTGTGCTTCTATGTTTGAAGCACCCATTTCCATGCTCTTGACCTAGTTTTTCCATGTGTCTACTGACAACACCAACTGCATGTGAAATTTTGACCATTTCTCCATCGCAATCATCAAAATTCCTACTAGCATATAATACTTGAGACATATAACCCTTTCTTCTTCATCAATTAGGACATAAAACTAAAGAGAATTTACGATGGAAAGCCAAAGGGATTTTACCAGTTTCACATTATTCATACTGAATTTCCTAAGTATCTTCACCACATACTTCTGTTGTGATAACCAAGCTTACCATATTTCCTGTATCTGTGTATTTCCATGCCCAATATTTTCTTTGTTTCTCCCATATCCTTCATAACAAATGTCCTAACCAACTGAGCCAACATGTTGATCTCAACCATGCTTGTGCTTGCAACAAGCATAATTGTTACACATTATTTTGTTCACTCTGATGATGACCCTCCAGGCATGTGTTCAAGCTCTCAAAACAATCTTTTACATGAGGAAAATGACTAAGTTATTCTTGGACAACACATATTTTTAGAATGGCGTTGCATCTGACAGTGGTACACAGTGTGGAAATCCTTGATTTCCGCAGGCTGCTCTATGCCTAGCTCGTAGGATTTTCACATGCTGCTATATAGGTAGGTGTTACACATCAAAATTACTCATTACGAAAATGGCCTAGTGTCGTCGTTATCAAAATTACAAGTGTCACATTTTGGTCACAAGTGTCACAAGTGTCAGAAAAAGAATACTTCCATACAGTCTATGTCATGCCTATAATGACATCAGAAGGACACTTGAAACACCTCAAACAACTGATTTGGAAGAAGAAGAATGGGTTAACACAGTTTATAACCCTTTTACAACTGGAAAATCCACTCAAAAAACATTTTTGGAGAGGATCGCTCCCCTATACACTAACAAGAAGCGTTGGCACTTGGTGCGCCCTTTTAGGGGAGCGCTATAGTGCTTTGGTGCCCCTTTTGGGGGAGCGCTGCCTTTTCTGAGCGAGTTTTGGCTTGTTGAGGAAAATCAGAAAGAGATCCCTTCAATCTATAAAAGCAGTTGGATTTGAATCCTTGGTCAAGCCATGATCTTAGGGAAGATCCATAACGAAAGGAGGGGAATCTTCAACTTACCCCAAAGATATCTCAAGTGGTTGGGCCTCTCCAAGCCTATACAAGGAGGCCTTCTCATGGTGAAGGAGGATGGAAAGTATTGTGAAGCATCTAACTTATGATATCATGAGGAAGATGTCATTTGGAACATCAACATTCTATGTGTGGACTGTTTAAGAAAGGGTTTGGACAAGGAGATCTTGATGAAGCTGCTGCACTCACATCTATGGTTCTAAGTATTCTTCATTGTTGTTATCATTAATACAATCAATGCTTGGCTTGTTTCTTTCAAACTTGTACTTGTTCCATATAAGTTTATCTGCAGTAGATGGATCTATGTTTTAGCTAATCTCAGTAGAGTAGGAAGTCTTTTGTACTTTTGGTTGTCTTGCAGGACCTACCAAGGAGCTCAAGATCGAAGCTCATCCTGGACCTTGCAGGGACAAACGACGTTCATAAGGTACATACCTTCCTCCTTCTTTTCTATTCATCAGCTTGATTAGATATAAAAGGAAGTCAGTGTCCATGTTAAGAACTTTCTGTCTTAGAGTTAAGGGTCTAGCTCTCAAGAGGAAATCTACCTTTCCGCAAGGATATTTTCCTACAATAGTAGGGTGTAGTGGCATTTGAAGCTAAGAAAAGGAAGAATTTTCATGAAGTTTCTAGAAGGAGAATCTTCTAGAATGTGAGGTGGCGTCCATATGGTTGTGATCTTACTAGTTTATTTGATTTGTGGGATCATCCTCATCCTTGTAACCACTTCACCTTCTCCTATATAATGATGGGTTTCTCATGGAAAAGGTTAAGTAAGATTGAGCAAAGAATTGTTGAAAGAATAGGTTGTAGATTGTGTGAAGGACCCTATTACAATTGATGCTTGTGGCCTCTATTTGTCCATCAAGATTTTGTTCACTATCTTCATACAAATTTAGAGCAAGTGTATGTGCGCGTTGGAACATAGGACCACTGAAAGGGAACTTGTGACATCAAGGAAATTTGGTTGTATCTTTCACTTTTACTTAATATGATACAGTGACATGTTTCTTTCCCATAAAATCACTAGCATTTTTATTACATGACTCCTTGATCACAGTCTTAGGTTTCCATTGAATCTACAATTGTTGCTTTCACTTTGGTTGGTTTGTGTCATTACATATCTGATCTCATAAGGAAACCAAAGCAAAGCAGGGACAGCAAAGATATAAGGAAGAGATATCTAAAAGTATGTCATCTATTCCTTCTTTGGTAGTAAATTCAATGCTAGAAACTTAGGGAAAGTGTCATGTCCTGTCTTGTTTTGTTCTAGATCCAAGTGGATCTATGGAGATTAGTTTATGTATGCCTTCAAAGATTTATCCAATAACAATAACATATAACACCAAGATAATGAATATACCATAAACACAATGGTTATACTCACTTATTGTAAAATTTGGCTCACCGTGAAGGAATCAAACATCTTGTACATGCTTCTGGTCGTACAATGATTTTTGAGTTTGCAAACAAATCTCCTATTGTGATTATGAACTAACCATTCTGGTTGTTCCATTTACATCCCCTTATAAAGGGATATTTATCAAACACTACATCTATGTCCATGATGATTATGTGGGTACTAGGATCCCACAGTCTGCACCCCTTCACATTATCACCATATCAATGATCTACCTGTTTGATCTGGATCCTACTTAGAAAGATGATAAAAAACCATAAACATCACAACCAAATAATTTCACAATTGAGTAATTACCAGATGACCTTTTCATACCTCTTCTTGAATCTTCTTGTCTTTTGCAACCGATGGTGACCGAGTTACCAGATGGCACAACCACTTTTTTCCACAACTATTGTTGCAACTTGGCATTACTGAACATGCCTATTTGATCCCAACTTCCTTGCAATACTTTCCAAGTTCCATGGATATGAGGTTACCTTCATCATATATTCCCAAACACTTGATTGACATGACAACACATAAACCTTTCTATAGATCCACCTTTCTAAACTGGACACATTGCTCCACCTCAAACTTTGCATTCGAACAACTTTGACCAAATCCGGTGAAACCGACAAAGTAAGCCTTCATCGCTTACCTCCAGGACCATTTACAATGGATTTCACCAAGCCTTGTATAGGCTTCATTACATGAAATCCATGGACACAATACCACGAGATACCCAAAACACATGGACCCAAAAAACCACCTGCTTTGACCTAAAAACAGATTTAACTCATTAACTCTTTCGCCGAGTTAGGGCTAACTCAACATACATGCCCCCCCACATATTCAATATACCTAAATATATGTCTAGAATTTTCATAGGTGACCTGATAAAATAGGGGTACACATGCCTATTCAGGTCTTACAACATATGCCCATTTACATGAAATCAATAATTTCTACAACTCCAAAGTAAATACAATTTTTTTTTTCTTTCACGGTGACTCAACCATCACTGCTCTTGTCGTTGCCTTGTTGTTTGAGCAAATCCTGCATATTGAGCTTCCATAGCTCACAGTTAAATTCCTCTTACTGAATTTATCCACCTCAAACTTTAAACTCTGCACTTTCTCCATTAGCACAAATCACCCCAAAACAACAAATTATATTTGAATTCCCAAAATATTTAATTAAAAAGATTTAAGATAAATCACAAATATTTCATATATATATATATATATATATAAACATTTTACTAAACAAAAAGGGTCCACAAATAATATTTTAATAGCCATCGTCCACCCACTTTAATCTTAAAGTTGATCCTCCATATGCATAATCATAAAAGTCAACCACTCCTTTATTTAGTTATATTCTATGCATAATAAAACAAAAAGTCTACTTTCATAACATGCTTTCTGCATGCACGCGCACACACACACACACACACACACACACACACACACACATATGCATATACCAAGGTCAACGTTCTTCTCTATAGGTGACAGAAGCATCAGGGAAAAGAGTAATGCCCCTGCAATGAACTCAGATCTCATCCTCACACACCAGATCTCATCCAACTCATCTAACTTGGTTCACTTTCTCTCATGTCCATAATGACAAAAACTGCATATGATTTCATACTTGGTAAACTACATACCACTTTATCGCTCTCTCCACAAGGCATAGTCAATGATTATGAAAACATATTTCTCCTTCACCTCACTCCTTTGGAGAGGATCAATTTTTTTTTCCAGAAATCATGTCCTTTTCTTCTAGAATCTTAACCCTTAGGCGGCTACCTTTTCCTCTTAGCCTGAAACCCTTGCACAGACCAGAAGACTGAGAGAACTCTTGTCCTGATCAATACAACAAACCCTTGAACTAGTAGTTCTCTGCTCTTATTGTCATGGGTAGGCATAAGACGGTCTCAGGTTCTCTTCAAGCATGGGTGAATAGTCTTTGGTTCATATAGGCTCTTTCTTTGCGAGGGTGAATGATGGAAACACCTCTGCACAATTTTTGTTTTCCTCTTCCAGCAGGAAGACACGATGATTTTCTCTATTGTGCCTGGGGAGAACACACAGATACTATGTCGTTCCTTGGTTGTTCGTGGCTAGGGTTTTAACCCACCTTTTTCACTCATCAATCAACCAAAGAACAACCCTCGACTCTCTCTGTACTAAAAAATGAATGATGGATTGGTGGCTAGGGTTTTACTCATATTCCTTCCACAGATCAAACACCAACCTTCGCTCCTGCTCCTTCAACCCTACTCTCTGATACCACTTGTTGGGCAGTGGAAGAAAAAAAAATCATAACTAATAAGAAATATCAAACACACATTAAACCAAGAACATCAGTCATACACTTGACATAGTGATTTACGTGGAAAGCCAAATCAGGAAAAAACCACGGGCAATGATTATCGATATTCTTCTATTCAAGGGAGAATTACAATAGCCTTCATAGGCATACAACCATCCTATCCTCACACAATGTTCTCGCTTGCACTCGCATTGTCCTCCACCTCTATGGGTATGCTCACATATATAACATATATCACTCAGTTACACAGACTGATCATGAATAGATCACATAGTTACATAAACAATACATAAATAGATTGCATGCATGCACATGTGCATCTGCATGTGACAACATGAGGAAATTTGTTGGCATGTTTCCACCAACAACCACCCATGTCTATAGAAAAAATATGGGATTTCAGGTGATACTGACCAATTTGGAGCTGCTCATTTTCACAACGTCCCCCAAATTTCATGGAACCTCCATTAGCAATCATGATTTGAAAATTATTGGTGGCACAGATGTAACAATTGACTTCTTGGGCAATGTGGCAATGAATAAAATTATGGGTGCTACAACTATCAACAAGGATGATGACTTTTATATTCTTATTGTAACCAATTAACTTGAGGGTCTGGGGAGAAGAGAAGTTAGTGAGAGAATTAAGTGAAACCATTAGTTCACCTTTTGGTGGATCAGAGGGTGGTGTCAGATCAGACGATGGTGGTAGCTCATCCACAAGTGAAATAACTACCTCTTCTTCAGAAACATCCTAATTCATGGACATAAAATATTATGTTCCTTACAATTGTGCCTGGTAAAATATTTTTCATCAAAATCATAACAAAGAACCTTGAGTTGGCATTCAATGATTTCGGCCCAGGTTGATATCTGGATCTTGGGGGTAGTTTCAGGAGGGGTGGGATTGGTGGGTTTAGGATGAAGAAGAAAGGGTGGTTTTTGGATCTTAGAGGAGGAAATATGTTGTGCTTCCTTGGCTCGTTCACTAGCTTCCAACCAAGTCTAGGGGTGTGCCATGAGAACATGGGAATGGATTTCATCTTGTAGGCCACTAATAAATGATTCCCTAAAGAAGGAATGTTTCATACCCTCCATTCTGAAAGACAAGTGTTCAAATGCTGCGATAAAGTCTTCCAGTGTCCCAGACTGCTTCAATTTGGTCAAACGACCTAAATGGTGGGTGTCGGATTCAAAGCAATCATAAATCTCTACAACAAACTATGTCCAAGAAACATACCCTTGGCATGCCTTTCTACGCCATTTCCACCATTGTGAGTGTTCTAGATCCAGACATAGGATACCATAACAAAGCTTGGATATATCATAAGTAATGCTATAAAAAGAGAAATAATGTTCCATTTGAGTGACCCAACCTATGGGATTTGAGCCATCAAATTTGTCCACCTCAATTCTGTGAAGGCATAGGTCTCAAGGAAGGTGGGTGGAATGAGTACCTTGGTAATAGGAAGAGTCATGGTTTTTCTGATAGGATGGTTGTTCAGAAGAGGAAGGGTTTAGGGAATTCCCCGTCAATTGGTCAAGTGTGTATTTAATATGTTTGATGTTGGCACATTGGTCATAGAGGTTTTGAGGAAAGAAATTGAGCTTTCTCATATTGGCATTGATATTCTTGATGTCATCCTTATTATGGATGTTGTCATCAATCAATGTATTGAGTTCTTGGGTACGGGTGGTGACCATTTTGGTAGAGGTAAAAAATGGTTAGGAAAATGGGATAGGTGGTGAAAATGGGTGTCGGGAAGGGTGGGTGGGACCAATGAGAAGAATGGTGATAAGTGAAAGGTACCATGACGATCAGGAAAAAAAGGGGAATCCAATGGGATGGGTTCCAAATAAGGGTGTTGGGAAAGGGGTCGGGTCACTAAAAAAAATGTATTATAAATTATAGGTACCATGGTAATCATGGCGAAGAGAGGAATCCAATGGGATAGGTCCCAAATAAGTGTGTCGATGGAACCACTATACTTGTTTTTTAATTGTCTTTACTACTGCGGAGTTATACTCCAATCTGAATAATACTACAGTGTTGAAATTCTCAAATTATTAATAGGAAAAAGATAGTGTTGAAATTCTCAAATTTTGAACAGGGGAAATCTTGTATGTTCCCTTTCTATTATTTTTTGTGTCCCAAGGGTTAGGTTTTTTTTAGGTTTTCTATAGATAAGGGTTTTCCATGTGTTATATCTCTCTAATATACATGCATGGTCAAACAATAGTACTCAATCCAATATCTTAGGGCACCAACCAAGTAGGGTATAACATACCCTTAGTCGTACTACTTGATTACCCAAGTACTAGATAGCATCTTCCCAAGTGTTGTTCTCGGTGGCACTATAATAGTCAGGAGGCCGATCAGTTTATCTACGAAGGGCTTTAGGATATCTAGGTCGATCCATATACAAGTGTTGTCTGATGTGTTACCACTCAAAGGGGTACCAAAAAGGGATACAAGGGTGGCCAACAATGTGTGCTTAAGTGTCACTTATAGTTCCTACGTGTATGCTTCCCTGATCACGGATTTATGCATTGAACGACAGATCTATGTATCTTTAAGACACCAGAATACATCTCTACCCTGAAAAAAAATAACCCACATTTTTATGCCAAGGAAAGTGATATGATACCACTTGTAAGGTTCCATATCTATTATAATAGCTGAAAACAGAAATCCGACATAGAATAACAACAAAATAACACAATATATGAAACCACAACACCAAAATAATACCTTTATTAATAAGAAATAATGTTCACTTGCATGTCCGAGGGGGCAACCTCTAACAAAGTAGCTCTCTATTACAATAATTCTCAAGACAAAACTTCTCATACCCTCGACTCCTATTTATACTAAATCTATTTACCCAAAATAACAATCTAGAGGAATATACTTCTAGAAGCACAAGGTTCTATTAGGTATTCTTACATTTGACTTATTCTTCCTTATTACTAGTCCTTATTAATATCGTCCTTTATTACATGGAAAATATATTATTCTACCTACATGAGCGATTAGGGAGGTTAGGTCACTAACAAAGCTTCATCGAAAAAGTTTTATGTGATTTGATAGAGATGGATGCATGCCATGTATTTCTTGGGAGACCATGGATGTTTAACAGAAAGGTATTCCATGATGGAAAATAGAATTCATATGAATTTGTCAAGGATGGAAAATGTTATAAGTTGGTACCAATGATGGAAAAGGGTATGGACAATAGTAACAAGAAGGTTATGGACAACAATAACAACAAGATTATGGACAATAGTAACAACAACATTATGGATGGTAGTAACAACAAGAATATGCATAACAGTAATACCCAAATCATGTTGTGTTATGCTAAAGAGTTTCTAAGAGAGAAGAAATAGAATGGTTGTTGTTTGGCCATAATTCTAAAAAGGATTCATGAGACCAAGAAAATGAATCTATACCAGTCAAGATTCAACATTTTTTGAAATAATTTAAGGAAATTGTAGGAGATGATTTACCAGTAGGGTTACCTCCATTGAGAAGTATATTGCACTAGGTCAACTTGAAACTAGGATCGCATTTTCCAAATAAATCACCTTATCAAATGACTCCAACAGAGAGTGAAGAGGTAAATAGGAAAGTAAAAGATTTAGTTGACTGAGGATTAGTTCGAGAAAGTTTGAGTCCTTGCATAGTACTGGTAGTTTTGACATTGAAAAAGAATGGTGAGTGGAAGATCTGTACAGATTTGTAGGCTATTAATAAGATTACCATCAAGTACATATTTCCTTTACTAAAAATGGATGATATTATGGACTATTTGAGTGACACTGAGTACTTCACGAATATTTATTTGAAGAGTGCTTAGATCATCAAATTCGAATAAGGGAAGGTGATGAATGAAAGACAATGTTCAAGACAAAATATGGGTTGTTTGAATGGTTAGTTATGCCATTTGGATTAACTAGTGCACCTAGTACATTGATGAGGTTGATGAACGAAGTTTTGAAACCATTTTTGGGAAAATTTGTTGTGGTATACTTAGATGACATTCTGATTTTTAGCAGCAACAAAGAGGAACATTTCGAGCACATGAAGACATTATTATAGAGATTGAAAGAGGAGGCATTGTTGATAAATCTAAAGAAGTGTACATTTTTGCAAAATGATCTTGTATACTTGGGTTTTTTGGTTTCCAAATAGGGTTTAAACATGGATTCTAAAAAGGTAAAGGCTATTTTATATGGGTCAATGCCGAAATGAAATTTTGATGTGCAGAGTTTCCATGGACTGGGCAGTTTCCATAGAAATTTCATTAGAAATTTCAGTCATATTTGTGTGCCTCTTACTGAATGCATGAAGAAAGGCACATTTTAGTGGACAAAAACAACAAAGAAGTCATTTGAAGACTTGAAAAAAAAACTAATAGAACAACTAGTGTTGACACTTCCAGATTTCAATAAGTTATTTCAAGTAGAATGTGATGCGAGTGGGACAATGATTGGAAAACATTTGAGCCAAGAAGGTAGAATAATAACATTTTTTAGTGAGAATCTGAATGAAGTAAGGAAGAAATACTTTTTTTTATGATCATGAGTTTTATGCTTTCATCTAGGCCTTGAAGAAGTGGAGACATTAATTTATTTCAAAGGAGTTTATTTTTCTTATTGATCACAAGGCGTTGCAGTACATTAAAAACCAAGTTAAATTAAATAAGAATCATTCTAAAGGAGTATAATTTTTACAAAGTTATATGGTTTTTTTTAAACACAGGTTATGGAAATCAAACAAGGTTGTTGATGTGTTGAGTTGGAGAACAATATTGCTAAACACCATATTAGTTTTCGTGGTAATTTTGGAATGTGTGAAAGGGTTGTATGAAGAGGATGCATATTTTGCAGAGACTTGGAAAGTGTGCAAAGAACCATGGATTATGGACTGAACACCATTCTTGGATTACCATATTCAAGAAGGATCCTTGTTTAAGAACTAGCAGTTGTGTATTCCACGGAGTTCATTACAGTTGAATATCATTAGTGAGTTACACAGTGGCGATTTAGGATGACATTGTGGCATGTACAATACGACATTGTTGGTGAAAGAATGATACTTTTGGCCCAACATCTACAAAGATGTTCGAAATTTCGTTGAGTTTTGTAGAGTTTGTCAACTAGTTAAAGGTAGAAGTCAAAATACATGACTCTATACTCCATTGCTAGTACCTAAAAGACCATGGGAAGATGTAAGAATGGATTTTATTTTTGGACTACCTATGAAATGGAGGAATCATGATTATGTGATGGTGGTAGTAGATCTAGGTTTTCAAAATTATTGCATTTTGTAGCACGTAATAAGACAAGTGATGCTAGTGAAGTGATTGCCTTATTTTTCATAGAGGTGGTAAGGTTGCATTGTCTACTGAGGAGTATTAGTTCATACAAAGTCACAATCTTTCTTGGTCACTTTTGAAGAACACGTTGGAGAAAGTTGGGTTCTAAGTTTCTATATAGGTCGGCCCATCATCCTGAACCAGATGGGTAGACCAAGGTAGTAAACAAAATTTTACAAAACTTATTGACAAGTTTGAGTGGTGAAAATCCTAGTAAGTGGGATTTAGTTTCCGCACAAGTTGAATTCGAACAGATCTACAGGAAAGATCCCATTTCAAATTGTTTATGGAAGGTCACCTAAATGGGTGGTAGATGTGGTTGATTAACTAGATATAGGATATAAAAGGAGTGCTAATGCAAGTGATTTTGTAGATAGTATGCAGGAACTGCATGAGCACGTGAAGCAAAAACTACAGGAAATAAATAACCAATATAAACAGAGGACATATTTGTAACAAAGGAAGAAAATATTTAAATAAGGTGAGTTAAACATAGCTCACTTGATAAAAGAACGATTTCCTAGAGGTACATGTAACAAACTTAAGTATAAGAAAATAAGATTGTGCAGATTCTTGAGGAGAATTTTTTATAATGCTTATCAGTTGGAACTCCCAGACAAGTTCGATATATCTCCAACATTCAATGTTGTTGATCTGTATGAGTTTCATGAAGGAGAAAAAGTTAATGATGAACGTACTTTGGGTGGATGGGAACAACAATTACCAATCAACAAGCTAATGAAGTGGAATAAATTTTGGCCACAAGGATTGGTAGAAAAAATCACAATAAGGAGTATCAGGAGTATTTAGTCAAGTGGAAAAAAAGAGGGCTTGAGGATGCATCGTGAGTTTATGAAGAATAACTAATAATCCTATGAAACTTTTCATCCTCTAGAGAAATAACCACATGAGATGGGAGATAATTTTTTTCTTACCAAGGGTGTCTGATGCCAGAGTATCTTTGGTTCTGGGCAATCTACATCACCCAAAAACATTTCAATTATGCATAAGTCAATTTAGGATGAATAAGGATGGTTGTAGCTCTACTTTGCAGTTGATGTTGTGACTACTTGTTACAAATGACAATGTTGCAACTCCACGCTACAGGATATATGTTGCAACTCCATGCTACATGATCCTATGCTACAACTCCACACTACATGAATTATGCTAGAATTTGTATGTTGTTACCCAACATTCTGATTCCATGTTCAATCCACATCTCTCATGAATATTTAATGTCGAGTGAAAATCGTTGGGGAAAGAAGAGGGAACAACTTTTCCATTGGGAAATGGTTGGACAATGAACTTACATGATTGTTCATCTTCTTAACATATAGAAACAAATCGAAAAAGGAGGCATTGGGAATAAAAAGAGAGGGAAAATGCGTTGAGGATTTGATCATCTAGTGAAGACTTGAATCACGATTCATTGGGGGGTTGATTGAGGTGGTTCATATTTCCATAGAGAATGAGATCAAGAAAATACTATGTAATACATAGAGGAACAATGTAGTGAACCAGTACTAGTCTAGCGACAAATGACATATTTATTGGTCAAATTGTAATCAGAGGAATTCATACCATAAATGATAAAGGAAAGAATTCATAACATGTTTGTGTTCTTGTGATTGTAATCATTTTCTTCTATTTCAGTATTAACATAGATAATTTTAATTTATGTTAAATTTCCAAACATGAGTTCTATTGTGCATTCTGAAGGTAGAGCACAGTCCTGTAGGTGTTAGACTTGTTGCAGTTCTTTGCTATTGCGTCAATAATATTGTAAGTTTTGGGTGAAAAATAAATTCCTCTTTCATACCTTTGTTAATCTAGTAATCCTATATGGATGAGAATTTATAGGTTGTAACATTTTTAAAGAAACTTAAATGAAAATTTTGCAAATTAAAAAACACTTTATAGTGTTTAACGTCGAAATTAAGAGAAATACTTTGTATAAGGATATGTTAATTATCATGAAGTATAAAATTTTTCTTAGTAATTACCTATGTTTCCCATCCTTTCGAGGCCTGGTACGAGGTTGGTTTCCTCTGTTGGAAGTCATTGTACCATAGTCATTATGTTATGATGTAATTTTTGTTTCTGACAGGTAATATAATAATATAGCTTTAAAAAAATAAAAAAAATTTAGCAGTGTTGTTAATTCTAGTGATTGTCAATCTAAAGTTAGTATGGCATAAAGATGTTATTTCTTAAAACTTTTCAATATCCAGATAATATAAAAAACACTATTAGATTTAAAAATATTGTATAGTGTAAAAAGGAAATGAAGAGTAAGCAAAAACTAATAAACTATAAAGAGATTATTGACCAAGCTAAAATATCATAGATATCAATATTTTATTGTTAACATAAAAATGAAATTAAATATTGTTAAAATAAGGAAAACCCTTCTCTTTAAAAAAAAATAACTAATCTTTATTACACTAATAACTCTAAATTTTATAATATTTATAATATTAATAATTTTTATAACTTGTTCACTTATAAAAATAAAAAATAAAAATATTTTAAAATCTTTTATGTTTTTTTCTTCTATTATAAAATTTAAATATATTAGATAATAATAACTAGTAAAGTCTATGGAGATATACATACCCTACACCCTGGATTTGAACTTGTGACCTCTTATGAAGAAACACATGTTCTTAACCATTACCAAAAATTGATATACCAAAATTGCTATCAATAAACTATTTTTCTTCATCATATATATATATATATATATATATAT
>ML777393.1:297047-308364 GCA_009831015.1 Picea engelmannii | reverse complement strand
TTATTAGTTTAAAGAAAAGAAATATTAAAAAAAAAAACTTTTTCACCAAAATGAGTTTCTCCACTATGTTTAGAATAAATAATAACATATGTAGTAAGTAAAATTTAAATATTATATCATTTAAACTTCATTTTATTTTTTTATTATTAAAATTATATTTTTGTTTTCCATTTCAACTATTCTTTTCAATTTAAAAAAAAAAACTTTCTTTTTTAACTGTTTTCAATTTTTAGACTATTTTTGTCAAATTGAAAATATTAAGTCATCAAAATTATTTAAATTATTTTATTAATTTAAATAAAAAAATATTAAAAAACAAAAAACAAACTTTCCATCAAAATGAGTTTCTCCACTGTGTTTAGAATAAATAATAAAGCATATTATAAGAATTTTTACTATTATAAAAATATTATAAATTCTAAGTTAACTCATAAAAATTATTTTAAATAAAAAGAAATATTAAAAAACAAACACAAACTTTCATGAGTTTCTCCACTATGTTGAGAATAAATAATAAAGTATTTGTTTAGAGTAAATAATAAAGCATATATTGAGAATAAATAATAAAGTATTTGTTTAGAGTAAATAATAAAGCATATATTGAGAATAAATAATAAAGTATTTGTTTAGAGTAAATAATAAAGCATATATTGAGAATAAATAATAAAGTATTTGTTTAGAGTAAATAATAAAGCATATATTGAGAATAAATAATAAAGTATTTGTTTAGAGTAAATAATAAAGCATATAGTAAGTAAAAAAAAAATATTATATCATTTAAAATGTATTTTATTTTTTATTATTAGAATTATATTTTTGAATGTGTAGACTACCTTAATACCCTACAAACCTTATTTTATTTTTTATTATTAAAATTATATTTTTAATGTGTATATTACTTTAATACCCTATAAACCATTAATAAAATTTTAATAGATAATATTTTCCATTTCAACTATTCTTTTCGAATTTTTTTTTTTTTATAACTAGTTTATATTTTAAAACGATTCTCTTCAAATTGGAAACACGATTTTTTCTTTTTATTATAAAGATAGTTAAACCATCAAAATCATTTTTTTATTTTAAGTAAAAGAAATATTAAAAAAAAAAAACTTTCAAAAAAGAGTTTCCAAAATAAATAATAAAGTATATAGCAAGTAAAAAATATTAAATATTATATCATTTAAATTGTATTTTTTTTTATTGATGATGACAATTAACATCCATTAAAAATGAATTGGTCTATAGAATTTTAAAAGAGTAAATAATTACCTGAGATTCTTTAGAATTTTGTTTTTGTGCTCGAAAAATATTAAGAAAAAATTTTCAAGGTAACTATAGTTTTGTTGAGTTAAGAGGTTATAAAGGTTGGTAATGTGACAAATATTTTGAAAATGAGATATAATTTGGGTATAGGATGGAAAATCTAAGAGAAAATTCTTTTCATATTCAACCTTCTTAGTGTCACAAAGGTAACACACTCTTTCATCCCATGGCATTTTAGAAATTGACCAATGCCTAGTTTCACTATGGAGCTCGTGAGAATTGTTTATTTTTTCTTTACACTTATAAAAAACAGATAGATAATTTTGATATTCTATATTAGGGTTGATTACATCCTTATAATACTTTAATTTTCTTTTTTACTAACTTTATCGCACCACATTTTCTCCTTAAATTTTGATTTGATGATATTTTTAATAGTATCTTTATTCTGCAAAATGGTTTCTTCCATGATTCCCCAATAGTTCATCCAAGACCAGGAATCTTTATGCCATCCTCGCTTGAGTCAATGGTGGTTACAACTCGATTTTGAAACAATTTTAGGAAGCCTCTTGTCTTCCATGTTGTTTAACTTGTTCTTATACATTAGGTATCTAGTCATATTTGTGCTCTCAATGGGGGAGAGACTTTTTTCTAAGAGGAGGATGGGATAGGGCATATTTCCTTTAATTTTGAGATTATAGGTTATAAAATTATTTTTTATTTTCTCTAACTTTCTCCACGATTCACGAGAGATACTACGAACCTAGACTTCACATCCATAAAGAATAAAAGGTGTAACAAGAGTCTCAAAGAGAAGTTTCTTCTTATCCCAAATCCAAAGATCGGCTGATTTACAATTGTTTTCAATCCCATAATAAGCTTTTCATCCCCCGATAATCCTTTTCTCAATGCTAAATTCTAGTTGAGCTTGTGGTGAATATCAATTCCAATATATTTGTATGAAGTCACTTCCTCCAAGTTGTTTTTTTCATATACAAAGGTATCATAAGTGATCTTATTGGATTTAATAATCATGACCTTAGTCTTATCAGTATTAACATTCATACCCATATTGGAGAAAAAATCCTTGGGGATTCTTAGTTGGTTTTCAAGATCATGGGGACTCATTTCCATAAGAACGATATCATCAACATAAAGAAGAAGATTGATGACTATACCTGTGAGAGTAGGGCCGACACAACCTGCTTTTTCCAAGCAATCTTCTAACTTGTTAATGTATATGCCAAAAATGGTAGGGGACAAGGGGCAACCTTGTTTGACTCCAATATTTCAGTTAATCTCTTTCTACCAACCCTCAATGTTTTTAAACTTAGCAATAATGTTATCATACATGTTTATTGGAGCAACCCTCAACTCGAGAGGCACTTTTATGTCTTCCAACCTATTCCAAAGGTTTTTCCTAGGAACCATGTCAAAAGCTTTTCTAAAGTCAACAAAACAACAAAAAATATTGGTTTTAGTATTGCGTAACTCCTATACAATGATCCTAAAGGTAACAAGATGGTCCACAATTGAATGGTATCTCCTAAACTTGGCTTGACCTTTAGCTATTTTACCTTGACTTTCTAGCCAAAGGCTAATCTTCTTTTCCAAAATAATTCCATAAAACTTAGATAAAATCGGGCTAATCATAATAGTCATATAATTAGAGGGAATGTGTAGATTATATTTTTAAATGTTTTTATTTTTTTTTATTTTTTTTTAACTATTTTCAATTTTTAAACACTCTTCCCAAATTAAAAATATAAGAAAATATATTTTATTATAAAGATATTATCAATTCTAAGTTAAGCCATAAAAAATAGTAAAAAAACATTAAAAAACAAAAACAAACTTTCCACCAAAATGAGTTTCTCCACAAATAATAAAGTATATAACAAAAACAAACTTTCCACCAAAATGAGTTTCTCCACTATGTTATAAATAAAATATAAGAAAATATATTTTATTATAAAGATATTATCAATTCTAAGTTAAGCCATAAAAAATAGTAAAAAAATATTAAAAAACAAAAACAAACTTTCCACCAAAATGAGTTTCTCCACAAATAATAAAGTATATAACAAAAACAAACTTTCCACCAAAATGAGTTTCTCCACTATGTTATAAATAATAAAGTATATAATAAGTAAAAATTTTTAAATATTATATCATTTAAATTGTATTTTATTGTTTTATTATTAAAATTATATCCACTATGTTTAGAATATATATTAAAGTATATAGTAAGTAAAATATTTTAAATATTATATTATTATTAAAATTATATCCACTATGTTTAGAATAAATATTAAAGTATATCCACTATGTTTTAATAATAATTTTATTATATTATTATTAAAATTATATCCACTATGTTTAGAATAAATATTAAAGTATTTAAACTGTATTTATTTGTTTATTATTAAAATTATATTTTTGAATGTGTAGAATATTTTAATACCTTACAAATTGTTAATAGATAATACTTTCCATTCCAATTATTAATTTCAATTTATTTATTTATTTTTAAATAAAAAAGTGGAACCTGCTATATTAGATAAACAAAAAGCTTTTACAAAATATACAGAAGTGTAGGTCTGATGTCACCAAAAATGTTGTCGATTACCAGAAACCAGCATAGGTGGAGGGAAAATAGCAGTAGCATGATAAAACATGAAATAAAGTAGCATCTGTCCTGCTCGAGGAAACCAGGACAGATGTCTATAGTCCAAATGCTCATAAAACAGTAACATAATAAAACTAAGAACCAAGACAGCATAAAAACCTAGGTGCCTGGTGACCTGTCGTCCTCGCCAATCTGCCACGTGGACCCAGCCGGGATGGAAAATGCTTGCGTGCAGAGGGGGCACTTCCGCTGAGCTGGAGCATTGGAAAATGCATCAAGGAGCATGTCCATGCGCTGGCCCATGATGAGGGCCCGATGCTCCAGGTTAGACATGTGGCCACGAAGGTCGAACACTAGAGCCAAGTGCTCTGCCCAGAGGAGAGAGCCATGCATGCTTCCACCCACGTCGTTGAGGGGAACATTCCTCGAGTCCACCGCCACTCCAAAACCAGCATCGAACACCCTTTGCTCCGCATCAACCTCTGCACCCTTCGTTTCTGCTTCATTCACCTGCATGTCATGGCTGCTAGGATTGTTGTCGCCGGGCCAGGGGATTTCTTCCATAATGAAGCCGGGGGTATCGTCTTCCTGTGCCGAAATGGGTCTGCGTTCCTCCTGATGAGTCGCCTCAGTGGCACAGGTCTTCTCTGCAATCGACAAGTCCTCCATGAACGGGTCTTCCACCACTATACAGGGGGGAAACTCCTCCTCAGTACCAGCTTCCTGTCGGTCTCCCGGTGTATTAGCCTTGACATCTCAGCTACAGCCAGCTCCCGTCTCAGCAATGGTGGTGAGCAGCGCCAATTTCTCTGCCCTAGCTTTCTTCCGAAGAATGGAGGTCGTCAGAGCCAAGGCACGTTCCAATTTCTCTTTTCGTCGCCGCTGTGCCTTATGTGCATCCCAGGCCGCACCACAACAACGTCTACCTCTCTTTCGAGCCATGGTGAGAGAACAGAGTGGTTGCAGGGAAAGGCAGATGAGCCAGGACGAGAGCAGTTGTAGGTGCAAAGCACAAGCAAGCCAACTCTGTCTCGTTACACACAGAGAAAAATACAACGAAAATGTAGAGAGCTAGGGCGAGAGGAATGTTGGACTGTACCAGAGCGTCCAAGCGAAAATCAGAGCCGAGGCAGGTGCAGTCCCGCTCTGACCGGGCATATAAGAAATCAAATAACCAGGAGCCGAGGTCACCTGCCCGCACTTAACCCCTTCCATCCCGAGTGTGCTGTGGGCGTAAATGATCACGCGAGGGAGGAGTCCCTCCGTCCTATGGCTGCAGCTATGGTCGTCCCCCATCGTTAATGCAGACTTGTGGGTGGCGGCCATCGACATTTATGCCCAGGATGAGTGCGATTCCAACTGTCGCTGTGGAGCTACGTGTCACCCCATCCGGAGCAATTTCAATTTATTTTTATTTTTTTAACTATTTTCAATTTTTTAGAAAATTCTTCTCTAATTCAAAATATAAGAAAAAAATATTTTATTATAAAAATATTATCAAATCTAAGTTAAACCATCAAAATTGTGTTATTAGTTTACTTAAAAGAAATATTAAACAACAAAAACAATTTCCACCAAAATGAGTTTATCCACTATGTTTAGAAAAAATAATAAAATATATAATAAGTAAAAACATTTAAATATTATATCATTTAAACTGTATTTTATTTTTTTATTATTAAAATTATATGTTTAAAATAAATAATAAAATATGTAGTAAGTAAAAAATTAAATATTATATCAGTTAAGTATTTTATTTTTTATCATTAAAATTATATTTTTGAATGTGTAGATTATTTTAATACCCTGCAATATTTCCCATTCCATGTATTCTTTTCAAGTTTTAAATAATTGTTTATTTTTTTAACCATTCTCAAGTTTTAGATCCCCTAAAATTATCGACCTTCCTAGTAAACCAGAACGCACCACAATGCATAGAATGCATTGTGTAGTCTCATCTGAGATAGTTCTTATCGGTGGTTGTAATGCTTAGGTGCTTACAGCTTGGGACTGAGTGGGGATCTAGGATTAAAATTTGTGATCTTCATTTGTTTGTGTTAACATTCATCTTATATTGAATACCCTTTCATTCTTATTCATGCATGTAAAATACAAGATTAACTAGTCATTCTCGCATTTTTCTAACATCTAATCATTGATAGTAAAGGAAATACACAATATTCAATCACATAACACATGATCTACCATGGTTCATCCCTCTTGGGATATGTCCACAAAGATTTGGCTACTCTGGTCTTTTATTATGGTGTTTCCAAAACTATAGCGCCGCGTGCATTACATCTCTCCATCAATCGGGTCAAGATCTACAATGAGGCGGACTAGATCACACCAAGCTCCTCATCCTATGATCTAACCCTGAATATCTACCTTATTTCCTCTCCTCATCTCAACAACTTACAAAATGACTCGAATTTTATGGACATTCTTGACTACAACCAAAAACCTAAACCAGAACTAATAACAGGCTTCAAACAACATAGTAACAAAGACCAACACTTAACAACCCCGACCTAGACCTCCTAGGTACCTATTTATACATTTTTTTGGCTTACGAGCCATTACATTCTTTTACCAAAAACCTAACCCTGTCATGGTTAGGTCTTCTTGCATGTGCACCTCACATGCTTTCCTCCTCTGCATGCGTGTTTTCTTTCCACATGCTTCTTTTCCTGGTAGTTGTATTTCTCCCATGTTGTGCTTTTCTCCAAAATGGGCATGTTCCCAACAAAGACACCAACTGGTTGTAGAACAAGGACATTCCACCCAACCATAGACACTATTTTTCCAAGTCTCAACAACAATGTCACCCCCGAGACAGGGATATGAATCCACAAGGACGGTTCCAGAGTGTTACTTGGCTTCCCAAACTAGTCAACACTCAAGCACTCACAAGCTTCTCCAACACTCACAACAATCCAAGTACCCAACTGTCTTCTACCTAGCCTGCACCACCCAAGAGAATGGACCTCCACCCTTCTCTACAATGTATTCCCTTAGGAAGTCCTTCTCCTTCTAAGGCTCCATTGCAGCTAGTTCAGAATATCCATGCTGAGACTCTCAGGACTTGCAGTTGTGAGAAAATATGGACACAGGCCAAAGAATCTCAGACATGCATGCCTCAAATCATGGATGTATTACACCAACAATATATACAACCACAATACCATGGCTTCTCTTCAGTAGTTCGTCTTCCTTTCCCAAGACAAGACACAAAGATGAGGAAAGATGAGTGAGTGAAGGAATGAATAGAGTGCATACTCCACGAGAGAGGATGAACAATGAACAAATCTGGTGAATGAACGTGTGAGGCGAACAGAAACAACACCATAATGAGGACGAGAATAAGAGTGTGAATGACCAAAACAAATGAGAGAATTAGACAATTGGAGAACCCCTTCCATAGACTAGTGATGTGTTTTTGTAATTTGTGGGGATCAAGAACCTCATGGCCTTCCCCCAAGAAGCTCACCTAACTAATTTCCCCCATTACATAAAATGGGTATTATTAAATAAATACTTAGCCCATCAACCCCCCTCTCTTATGGAATCATAGTCCCCTATAACTCTAGTCCTTGTCCGTCTAGCAGCCAACGATGTATTTATTATTAATACTGATAAAAAAATTACACTTCTTAGGCACACCGACCTTTTAATAATTGCTTTGGCACTCTGGCGTCTCAACAATGTAACAATACATTATTTAATATGGCGTCTCAAAACCCGAGGTGTTACAAAAATATTTCTTGGTCACTTTTGAAGAACACTTTGGAGAAAGTTGGGTTCTAAGATTCTATATAGGTCGGCCCATGATCCTGAAACAGATGGGTTGACCAAGGTAGTAAACCAAAGTTTAGGAAACTTATTGAGAAGTTTGAGTGGTGAAAATCCTAGTAAGTGGTATTTAGTTTTGGCACAAGTTGAATTCACTTACAATGATCATTAGGGGAAATTTGGTTGAAAAATGGTCCTACCAACCCTAATACAAATTCGATGTCATCAATTATTATCCAATCAAAATATTCTAAAATTTAAAAGAGGTGCATGTCTTAAACAATTTTTTATTATATAATTTGGAGATAGTCACATTTTTTTAATAATATATTGTGTATACTCTAAACATAATCTCTACCCAGGCTACCCAAAATTCAAAATTGTCTTGGTTATCGACCATGGAATTAATGTGCTATCCCATTATCCAATAATTATAATAAATGAAGGAAATAGTGTATTGAATAAATATTAAAGCATTCACATGCTTCACATTACCAACATTGATTATATCAAGTGTTTTTTTTTAATAATTAAAAGGTGTGTTTTTTTAAACCATGGATTGTGGGTTTAATACTTACCACCATATCCACCTCACCGCAGTATAAAAATATATATAATGACATATATAAACAAGTATATATTATTTTTTTCTTTGGTGCATTTTCAAGCTCATATTTTCACACTGTTGACAGCTCACGAATGCTCTAAACATAGAGAATTTTTGTGTTACCACTTTGCTTGTACACCTTCAGGTTTTTAGAGAAGTTTATCTTTTCCAATTCATAGACGAGGTCCCCCCAACCTTCTTCCTAATTTCTCTGGATTGAACCAAACCAATAATTCGCTATTGGATGATTTGGTCTTATGTTGTTGAGTCAACTCTATCAAATGCAATGGCTCTGAAGATGGAATTTGTCATATTCAGATTGTTTTCACTTTAGAGGAGGTCAGTTGGGATGGAAGTGAAATCCCTATATGCGCTTGTTCAGAGAAGAAGTCCTCATCAAACCAATAAGTACAAGTCCCTTCCAATCCAATGGAAAGGGGAAGTTAAGGATTTTAAGTCACTCAACACTGATCTTCCTTGGACAAAAAAAATGAATAATAACTAGTGATACTGAAATTTATACCGACTATCGGGGTTTGTTATGAAAAATCAAAGTTCTTCTAATCAAAGTTCATGAACTCGCAATTTTTGTAGCTTGCTTTGAGGGTAAAAATAATTTTTATTAGGAATCTTGGTTGTCAACTACCACTAAACATTTTAGTTTTCCATTTGATCTATATTTGTAGCTCACTTAGTTCAGGTTGAGCTGCTATAAACTATGGTGTATTTCTATTACACATTGTTTCTATAATAACAAACAAATTGCAGGTAATTGGATTATGTGACAACAACCGTAAGGGGTGTTTACTGTTGGTTTAATACTACCACTATCGGTACTAAACATTGATGGTTTGAATATTGTGTTGGGATACTCAGATACTCTTTACTGCTGATCTGGATACTGTTGAATGCTGTCACTGTTGGTTTAATATTATTGATATAAGATATTGTATAATTTTTTATGATGTTATGGTACTTAAGCATTGGTTCTACCCTAGAATGGGTTGAATACATTTGCTTACTATTTGTGGATGAAATTACTTGGCGGAAGACTGACCAAAGTTGCTTGTTTGCGGTGGACCTGACCCCTTTTCCAAATCCCTAAAACCCTAGGGATATTACACATGTTTACTAGGGTGTCAATCCACAAATGTGGAAAACCATCCCTAGGTTTCATTGCAGTAATTGGTTTCAATCCCTGTGGATTAGGTGCACTAGTTTAGACAAACATATTTATTGAACTTACTTGAGTTTTTCCTATAATTACGCTAGTATTATAGGGCCTCCTTTAATACTCCTCCAAGAGGTTATAAGTTTGAACTCATAAATAGTTATCCTGAGATTCTTTTTGTATAGTAAAGTCATTAAAGTTATTGGGCTCCAATGCAATAGAAAGGAGCAAGCTAATCATGGAGCATTCTCCCCTTCTAGGTGATTCTTTGTCATCATGTCAACTCTTAGTGTGTTACCTTTTTAAGACCTGCAGTTACATTTTCTCTCATCTTGGTCTCTTGAAATACTACATTCATGCATGTTTTATGGCCACTTGTACCATCGATGGAAATAAGGAATGGTCTAGGTAGTGGAAAATAAGTATCTTGAGGAAAAGGATTTGGTGCAACTGGAACAAATGAGGAAATATTTGCCATAAATTATGTAATGTTCACTCCATTTGGCTTCCAAGTTGGTCCTACATGATAATCCCATTAGGCCTGGAACAAAAAAACTCCTTTAAAGCTTTTTTCCCCCTCAACACTGATTGTTATCATTTCTCTTGTTGCTAAGATAAATAACTAGATTTGGCCAAGGGATGTGCCTAATATCACAAACTTATCATTGCTTCCAAATAGAAGTATGAGAAAAATGACTTTTATGAGAATCCCAAGGATTTGTTGATCCTGACGATGTAAAAAAACACCTGATTCATCTCTAAATATTATAGATTGTGGTTTTATAACTTATTTCCAACCAGTTTCAAGCCCTATCCTACCTTTTTATATCCCTATTTCATTTGTATCCTACATATTATTTTTTTATTCAAGCCCTATCACTACTCCCTCTCTAATCAATTTATGAAATTATTGTTCCTTGTTTTTCTTTCTAGTTATAAGGATGCTAGCATTTTCTGGGCAATGTTTGTTGATTACAGAGGTCTTGTAGCTCCTATTTTTTTCTTTGGTATTGCAGCCTAATCTTTCTAAAATCCCCAAGAAACAAACCTAAACGATAAGGGGATTTACGATCCTTGTTGTTGTGTTCACTGCAAAGAAAATGATGAATCTCTCTCACTCATTACTTCCACTTGTTCAGGAGGTATAAGATGCTACTTCATTTATAAGGAGATTTCATTTTCCTTCTATGATGGTTCTCAATGTGGAACAACCTTTGATGCTCAGGTATATTTATACATTAATTGATGTAAGGGGAAAGGAGTCTTGAGAAGTGTTTTGAATTTATCGCTTAAATTTTTTCTATTGAAGGTGGCTTGATAAGAATAAAACAATTTTTCAAGAGTTCATTTCAATGTTGAAAGAAATGTAGCAAGAATGAATATCACGATACTACAAAGTAACAGACTATCCTTCTTGTTCAATTATGTTGTTTACATTGTTGTTCAGTGTAGCATTGCTATACACTTGTTTAATTCAATTGTTGATGATTTTATTTGATTCGAATACAACAATCCCATAAAAGGCAATATATGAATTCCATTTTAGTTAATTTGAAATGTTGTTGAATTGAATTTCTTGTTAACTTTTTCCTATGGATCCTTGGTATTTTTCTTGCAATGAAATGGGCACTTGTAGATCTTCAAGAAAGCTGGAAACTACTATAGTTGAGAATTAAAAGGATGAAATGGGTAAGTGGATCATGTTACGAGTGTCCATTGGATCTTGGGTTACTTTGCAACCATGGAGGAATCGAATTTGGGCAAAAAAAAGAAGACTAGACGATTTAAAATGTCATTGGAAAGGTGTAGTAAGGGAATTTAAGCGGAGACAATAGGGTGAAAAGGTGGAGAA
>ML777393.1:275684-296984 GCA_009831015.1 Picea engelmannii | reverse complement strand
TTTTTTTTTTTTAATTTGGGATTTGAGTATTAAAATATGAATGCCCTAGCTTAGATGAATACTTAATGTGGTTTATATTTTTTATGTGTAGCTTTGTGCATTTCTAATTTTGAAGAATGGCAACATGTGGAGAGTAGTACCATTATTTTACATGTTTTCCATTCGCAAATAGGAGAGATACTATATGAGGGAAATAATTCCATGTCAATGAGGGAAGAAGGGGTTTGGTTTTATAAGTATGGTTACTTTCTTCCAAGTAGTAAAAGGTTTGGACGAATTGAAGAAGTCGAGTTACCTACACTTCATGAAATTGGCTTACCAAATTCTAATCCAACATCAATTGATTGCATATGTTCAAAATTAGTTCTTGAAATTCAATCTGGTATGCGGGAGAAGGGTGGTGCATGTGATCATTTTGGTATGCACTTACCATTTTTTGTTTTTTCTGAAGTGTTCAAGGAAGAGGAATCTATTTGAATGACTAAGAAGACATATTCTTGCACAAACCCCTCTGACATGTTATTATCCAACTTATTTTACTCTGGATGGAATACAAGATTACATCTTGTGAATGGAGAGAAATTAAAATGTGTGTTGAATGTAGATACACTTCATTTTAGGTAATGTTTTACAATTTTGGTTTTTCCTTTTCTTTGACTTTCACAATGTTTGACATTGCTTTCTAACTATTTTGTCATTCTCTTTAACATGTAGATATTCAATACCAAGACAAACTCTCTATGTTTCTTTCAAGTTTTGGCATTTTAGGCAAATAAGGGAGAACATGGATTGGATTTGGATGCCAATAGAGAAAGACAATGATGATGGCACTCATTCTCCTCTAATATCCATTGTTGTTTTGAAGGATGGTGTACATTTCAAAACATTGTACATGGAAGAAAACTAGAATTTGTTTGAAGTTAGAAGACACCTTGAATTTGAAGAGGAATTGAGTTGTGATGAAGACTTCTATTTTATTCACAATGGAAAAAGGGTGAGAATTTGATAGTTTATGTATGTTTCTTCATTTTATAAACATAGTTTATTACTTACATATTAATGATTTCTTTCGGACATATTGGTAAAAGACGAGAGAAGAGCATCATGTGAAAAAGTTGTGTTCATCCCCATACATTAGAAATTAGAGGAACATGACATAAGGTGAATCCTCTCCAACCATATGTTAGGAAAATATTCTGATCTTAGTGGTGATCTCTATATTTTAGAACTAATTTTGAAATTTCCTACTTCAATTTATTTTGGCAAGAGAAGGTATGATTTTGTTCACTGATATTTTTTCACATAATTTGTATTAATTGTTATTTATTACTACATTTATAGGCCAATATTTGATGAAATTCAAGTGTTTTAAATCAAACTCTTTTCATCACATGTACATGGAAATAAATGGAAAATCAAATGGACTTTTAAAGGATGGTCTACAGTTGGAGAATGGACAGTGGCATATTCAAGAGCTTAAGGATAGCCAACACTCTGCATATTTTCATCCCACTTTGTTTTGAGCTTATTATGGATGGAGGAGTATATATTGATGTTGATGTAATGGGGGTTTAGGAGGGTTATTGGTTTATTTTGATTATCTATATGGAAAAAATTTAAAACCTTTTTGATAAATCTAAGTTTAGAGCTCTAAGTGTTTTTCAGAGACTAGTTTTTTGCTCCCTTGTGGAAGCCAACATTTGTAATATTCTATACTATCAAGAAAATTCCAGATGGGAAGTAGTTATTTCCCTCTCTTTTTTGAACATGAAAGAAATGCTTAAATGCATAAATGTAATTCTATATTAATATGAATAAAATTACAGTTTTTCCAATGAAAAAAATGTATTATGCTCCAAGTTATCAATTGTTTCCCTAAATTTCTTACTACATTTCTAGCCAATATTTGATGAGTTTTTGTATAATAGTTGCATTAGCTGACTATAAGATGATCCCAAGTCTAGCATATTTTTATGGGAGTTTAATTTGTTCCATTTCATTCCTAATTGACGAATATAACAACGATAGAATTGGGGAGTGGGGACTGTTGTCAAAAATGTCACCTGTTGTAGCATACAGAGCCTAATTACTATAGCAGATTTGAAGTGTTTTCTTCAAAATATCCATGTATTCCATCAAAATGGGACTCACCCATAAACATTTCCAACTTAGTCCACCCATAGAAAATGCAGTCCATATTTCCTACCAAAGCATTTCCATAGAGAAAAGGGCATCCACTCAAACACACATTATATAGCATGTCCTAGATTCATGATGCATATTTTTAATCAACCAAGGTTGAAGCCAACACCACAACCATACACTAAAATGTTATAGAATATCTAGTATCCATGGCTCCATATGCATCGAACAAAGTAATGCTTTGTTTCTTCTTTTTATCTTGCATCCTTTCTATCTCTGTGAACTGTAACTTGAGATGGAGCATGAGAAATGAAATTGCATGTTGATTGAACATTATCTTGATTGTACGAGTCTCATTGTACTCTTCCTTGGAAATATAGTGATCATTCCACACTAAGTTACCAAGGTAGGTCATGAATTCTGAATGTATTTCAGGATGCCTGAAATATTGTTATGCCTTTATATTACTTGATTGAAATTTGTTGCATTCTTGTTGTTCTTTTTTCCTACAAACTTGTGCATAAAATTGTATCTATGATGATCAATGACAATTATCATACTTATGATGATGAAAATATATTCTGTGATAGGTCTTTTTTTCTTGTCAAAAAAGTCGAGTTCTTCATTTGGTTGAGATATTTGTAACTCTTTCCTTAGTGGAGCAATGAAATATATACTCTGTTTTCTTTTCCAAGTAAAACTCCATTTATTTTATGCCCTTCAGCTTAAATTTGTTGTTGACAATCACAATTAAAGTATATCTTGTCTTATTCCATGAATTGTCAAAAAATCTTCCTGAAGCTATTCTTACTCAATCATTGCTCTTATCTTCATAGAATTTAAATGTAAACCATGGAATTATTCCTATGTTAATGGGTAGACCTTGTACTTGTTTTTGGATAGTTACATTTTTCCTTAAACACGAAACCTATACTGCCATGAATTTGCTTCCTTGAATATTTGAGATTGGATGATGCGCACTGGGAGACATTGTTTTCTTGTAGATAGATCAAATTTTCAATCAGTGAAGGTCTTCTTGAGCTTGATATCTTGTTCTTGAATGTAAACCTTATCTCACTATAGTTTTCTTAATCAAATGCACTTTTACTTGAAGGTCTATTTATTTATCTACTTGTTCTCACTCTTGGGAAGAAGATAGACTTCCAAATAATGTTTCTACCCAAAATATGATCTGCCACCTGTCCCAATCATCAGTTATCCATATTTGACCAAAAAGCAAAGATCTTGAGGCCTCTAAATGTCAATGCGAAAAACCTTTTCCATTTTATATGTCCAATTTCCAAATGAAGGTTGTAGAGAAGAAGGGATTAAAAGGAAGAGACCTAGAGAAGAAATGATAAGGGAAGGAGAAGAACATGAAGAACTTGGAAGAAAAAGCTTGTTCGATCGAAGGCTGTCTCTGAGCCAAAGTTGTCTGCAATTTTGCTAGTAGGTAAAAATGCAATAAATTCTTACAGGAATGCAACTCACCTTTGTAACCATTTCCCGAGAAGAATAAAACCCCCATCAAATGATGCCCCATTTGGGTTTCCAAGATAAAATATGTCTTATGTTGTGTTTATATTGTTGTGTGATCGAATTCTCTCATTTAAATATTAGTTGGACACAATGTAAACCACAAGAATTCCCCAGTCTATTTAAAAGAAAAATGGTTAAAACTTAAATGTATTAGAACTTTCTTCAGTTCGTTTTAACCCCCAACATTAAGGAAATTGAGAATTTGGTTGCTATGTACCAACCATAGTGATTCACACTCTGTTCTATTCACTTGTTATTGAACTGGCACCATAATTGTTGATCTGCGGAATCGTTGATTACATTCCATAGTTACACCATCGATTGACATTATCACTAAAAGGAAAACTTGTTTGGTCTATTTATTCATATACTACAACCAATGTCTTCACTGTATGCATTGGATTTCATTTCCTAAATCCCCAAGCATTGAATCAATTGGGCACTTAAAATTGTCATTTATTGAATAACTGGTGAGTTTAACCCCCTCCATTGAAGAAGCAGATATGTATGCTCATATGCGTGGAAGAAACAAACAATGTTAGAGTTTGTTTTATTGTTGAATTCCAACACTAAATCAATTTAAGAGTATGGTTGGATTCTAGTCATAGAAATTGTCCCAATTTCCTACATTATTGGTTGGCTCCCATTATACCATTCACTATTTGTTAATTCACTGGTAGTTAGTGAGATGTAAACCTTGATATTTAACCTCAGCCATTCACCTCTGTACAAAACGTGGTGAACTTCCCTCGGTTCAAAAGGTGGTGAGAAACCTACGGCAACCCCTCTGGATGTGTGTGTGATAAAATGGCACTTACATCCATCGTGTGTTCTATCAAATAGTTGTTTCAGATATCCTATAATTATGAATCAAGGAAGAAGTGAGAAGTTCTTGTAGATTGGTAGAACATATGTAAGCGTATCAGTTGAAGTAAATGGAGTTTGGAATTTGTTCGCATAATGAAAATTCTATGTGGGCACCTTCATTTAGCAGTGCAAACAGACCAATGAAGTCTTCAACCAAAGAAGGAAACAAAGCCTTCATTCCAAGAAATAGCAAGTGAACCAAATTCAAACCCCAAATCTAAACAAAGGTTGCAGAGAAGCATTGTTTATTCATAGAGTATCCATATTGATGAGATAGATGGGCCATAGGCCTACCATTTATGGATCACATATTTCAATAGTAAATACTTGGAAAAGGACCATGTCTTGGACAATCCTAACTCAAGTTCTATTAATGCAACATAAATTAATTCTGATGACAACACTTTCTGATGTAGTGTTTGATGTATTTTGAATGTTGAAGGATGATGTTCACTGATCATCTTTGTTCTATTGCAAGGAATTTCAATTCAATATGGGCATGTGCTTCTTGTGATAAAGAGTATTGGACTTCTTTCCCCATTGCACTGACCATGATAACTCACTGTTATCTCCACATTTGGCCACTAAGGCTACCAACCCATCATTTTGTCTTGGAAAAAAGAGCGTGGGATATTTTTCAACTATAAACCATATACAACTGAAGATAAGACCACAATTTTATTTATAACATTTGAGTCATAATCATAAAAATCATATAACCATTATCCTAGTGGGTTAGCTCAACCAGTTAAAACAGATTGTTTCAAGGGGGAGTTCACTATGAGGTCTCCCTTTCTAGTCTCACTGAGGTTCAAGTCAGAATAGGTCCCGTTGGGTTACCAACTGCTATTGTGGTTGGGGGTTCAACCACCCTCCATATGAATATTCAGTAGAAGAGGAAGGATCCCATGAGGTTTTACTTGGAGATAAAAAACTCACATAACCATTCATCCTACTTGGTATAGTTACCAAAAGGCTATGTAGTCCCAACAAGTTATAGAAAAGTACACGACTGTATAAAAGTATGGAATCTATTGGTAGTATGTCACCCATAACACCCATAAATACTCTATCTATGTAGGTGGAAAAAACCTCTATGCACAACCAAAAATGCTAAGAATAAGAAATAAACAATAAAAGTATAATGTAGTAGTAAGATCTACAAAAGAGTAATCCTAGAGGAGGAATGTATAGTGGGATTAAAATCCCATTAGCTGCTCAAAAAAGTAAAAATAAAGGTCCAAGAAGGAGACAAAAAACGTTGAACCTGGATTGATAGAGTTTACCTAGATACTAGGTTAGCATTCTCCTACATCCGGGTGTAGCCAGCATACATAGTATATCCTTGATGGAATAATATATTTGTCTTCTTAGTTTCTTGTGCGCAGCAGAGAGAGAGCATAGTGATGGTGCAACACTAGTTTGCTTTGGGAAGTGTGTTGCAGTGATAGAAAGTGAGAAAGTGAGGATGCACATATGCACTAGTCTCATCCTTTTCCTAGATTTAGAACTGTTGTTTAGATTTAACATTCCAGTTAGCTAGAGTTTTCTTTATTAGTTGTAGCATGCATTTACTTAGTACTATCTTTAAAGAAGGGTGTGGATCCATATGACATCTAGGGCATGACATGAGACTTTTTTATATGCATAGATCTATAGGAGGCACCAAAAGGTTTGAATGTTGTTGTTTATCTCCAATAGGAAGCACAATATCCCTGGAAAATATTTCTGTGTAAGGGGGTGTTAGGGTCCTATAGTATAGTCATATGTTCTCCAATCATCTAGTTGGGATTTTTTTTTATTAGGTTGAATATGATTTCATGATAAGGTGCTCAGGGGTAATGGTCGAGTGGTATATCCAATGCTTCAAATAGATATCCAAGTACATCTAATGTTTTCACATGGTAAGTTTGAATTATGATGCCTCCACATAATTTTTCAAAAGGTTTTAGAGTGGCATAATCAAGGAATAAAGTGTAACTTTTTACATTATCAAAAGTGTAAGAGGCAAAAGCTTCTTAAAGTTGTATTTTTTCACCAAGTATAATAGGGTAAGATGGGTTATTTTTTAACTCATTTTCACTCTTATATATCTCAAGAGCTCCTTGCCACCATTATGCAAAGTCAAAAGGAGAAATTTTTAAAAAAAAAGAGGGTTTTGTTTCATTTGGGAGCAGTGTGACCCACAGTGCGACCCTTATGTGTAGTGCGACCCACGACGCGATGCTTCTGAGTATGGTTGGAAATATTAGTTTTTGGAGGCCTTCCCATTGGTATTTTTTCAAGTTTGATGGCTCATTGGAAAGTAGACACATGGGGCTACTTGACCTAGTTTCTAGAATTCAAAATGGACTCCTAAAAGTTGTCCAAAAACAACCATGAACTGGTGCGATGCTTTTGCTAAAAATGTTGTTTTATTACAGGCTAGCATGACCCATCTGTTTCCTAGTGCGACCCATCTGTGGTCGTCGCTGCGCTTTTGTGTATTTGGAAAAATTTCGAATTTGGTCAAACCAAAAGTTGTAATGTGGCATGTAAAAGAGTTATATAATGTAACCATGGTAAATAAGGGTGGGTAAATGTGAGTTTCATGTAAATGTTGAAATATGAGATAGGCAATCTGCACCTAGGATAACTTGTTGATTTGATTTCTTTTATGCTTGGTATATTTGTTCAAGTGTACATTTAGGGGTTGCAACAATTGCCAGGTTTGGTCTCCAAGAGAATCACATGTTGGTGGGTGCTTCCAACTTGGTAAAGTGGAAATGCACACTGTAGAGTCTAATTCCCTTTTAATGTTGTAACATAGTGTCAATTTGTTTAATGCCCTTGTAATGTTGTAACATAGTGTCAATCTATCTAATGCCCTTGTAATGTTGTAACCGAGTGTCAATTTTTATTGTAAAATTATTCTCAAGAAAAAAATCACTAGTGCTCGCATAAGAAAGACTGATATTGTACTGAGCTATCCAATGAAGATCACAAAGTTGAGAGATCAACTCAGTATCATTGGAGAAGATTTTGATGAGAGTGAGCTAGTTTAGATCACTCTAAATGGCTTTGGTCCATCATGGAATTACTTTGTTCAATGTATTTGTACTCAAAAGTTACCCACTTTTGAGAAACTATGGGATGATTTGTTAGTGATAAGGTAAGATGATTTTATTGATGTCCAACGAATGACCACAAAATTCGGTCAATGGGACTATTGAGTAAAATAGTGTTAATACAAATTGAGAGGACAAAAATGGCTCCTAAAGAAAGTAAGATGCAGAAAGTAAAGAAAAGTATTGATCTAAGCCAAGACAAGATACAAAGACCTATACCGCTAACAAAAATCTGATCTAGGAGGGAAGAAGAAAGAAACCAAGATAGAGGATAGAAATAGAATGAGCATAGAAAGGTCCACTATGGCTAGCTCCCTAAACATCCAAACCAAATGGAGGAAACTCTGGATAGAAACCTATATGGAAGAGGAGCTAGAAGAGAATTTGTTCTGCATATTGTGTTTCTTTGTGGATGAGGTTATCCATCATCACAACCTAGGTGACCTCGTCTGACCACTGGTGTGGGATATGGAACAACATAATTGTTGGGGTCTCTAGGATGCAAAAATGGGCCTCACTGATCTATAATATGAAGTAACTTTGCTATCAATTTGTCTCTTGGTACCCCTAGCATAAGGGAACACCTCAAAGAAGGAAGTGATAATCTAGGTGGACACTGGTCTAGGAGAGGGCCCAATAGTATAAGAATAGAATCTAAGGGCCTCCTGCATGTATAGTGCTAGGCATCCCTAGTCCAAGTATTGAAAGAAACATGAGAGTGTTTGTGACTCCTTGAACAGAAAATGGAAGTGTTCTTGGATCTCACAATAAATGGGATCTCATAGGTGGGGTACTTACAGATGACATATAATCATTTCTCACTTTTATAAGCCATTGGATGACCATACCGATTGACAAAGGAACCAACAACATAATCAGAAACATCGGTATCAATCTCAAATGGTTGTTGCAGATCGGGTAATGCGAGCACGGGGATAAGCATATGCAATGTTTCAAATCATCAAAATATTTCTACTCTGATATGACCCACACAAATGTGTGTTTGAAACCACCCTTGTTCAGTTGTTTGAGAGCCCATGCGATATGAAAGAAACCAAATACGAATATGCAATAGAACTTGGCAAGGCCTAAGAAGCTCTAAAGTTTGGTTAGTGTTGTCAGGGATGGCGAGTCACGAATGACTTGGAAGAGACCAACCACTGGAAGAGACCTTCTTTAGACTTGAAAGAAGTCTTCCATACATCAATTTGTTCTAAAAGTTGTCCTTTGTCAAAGGTTGAAAATTTCCATTCACAAATACTCTTATGAGGCCCTTTCTGCACTACTTTTAAGATATTATCCCTGGGTACATATTGATTATGGTTACCATACCCATTTCAATGACTTCGTTGCTACATTTTTTATGGATTGATTGGGTCGTGAGAATCATTTTAACATGTTTTAGACCTTACCTACTAAACAAAAATATACAACAACCACGATGATGTCTAAAACAAGACTTTGCATAATCACAAAAATAGGTTATGAAGATGCGAATGTATATCTCATGATTTAATACCTGTTTAAAATGTGAAGTAGTTTATTGTACTTTGTCATCTAAGGAACACAAAACTCCTCCATTTTCTCAAGTTTCATCTCTGATTGGCCACAATCAGTTCGGCAAAAAGATGACTAAAACAGGACTTTGCACAATCAGAAAAATAGGATGTGAAGATGTAAATGTATCTCTCATGATGTAATACCTGTGTAAAATATGAAGTAGGTTATTGTAATTTTTAATATAAGGAACACAAACCTCCTCCAGTTTCTCAAGTTTCATCTCTTATTGGCCACAATCGGTTCGGAAAAAAGATGACTAATACAAGACATTGCATAATCAGAAAAATAGGTTGTGAATATGTGAATTTATCTCTCATGTTGTAATACCTGTGTAAAATATGAAGTAGTTTATTGTAATTTGGAATCTAAGGAACACTAACCTCCTCCAGTTTCTCAATTTTCATCTCTGATTGGCCACAATCAGTTCTGCAAAAAGATGTCTAAAACAAGACTTTGCACAATCAGAAAAATAGGTTGTGAAGATGTGAATGTATCTCTCATGTTGTAATACCTGTGTAAAATCTGAAGTAGTTTATTGTACTTTGGCATCTAAGGAACAAAAAAATCCTCTATTTTCTCAATTTTCATCTCTTATTTCCCACAATCGGTTCGGCAAAAACATGACTAAACATGACATTTCTAGAAAATGTGCCTTCAAAGATTCTCCAAGTGACATGTTTTGAGTAGATTATGGATGAATGCGGACCATGATGGTATGAACGAGATAATTATGATGAAATTTCAATGACGACACATCCCACTGAGTGATGGCAATGACCAAAACATGAAATTTTTTTAGAGCAGTAATAGACCTAGACACAGTAGCTAGTGACCAAATTTTTATTTTGAAAACCTAATGAAATGATAAAAATTTGACATGAGACCCTAACAAAAACCTTGTAAGAGAATATTTGATCACTGGTGATAAGAAGAACTGAGTGACACTAACATAACCATAGAAATCATTGATTTTGACCATTAATACATGCATAACATTGTTCATAAACTGAAACAATTCTCAAGGTGATTATTGCCCTTTAGATTAGGCCCCCCGGATTATTGGACACGGTGCTTGACATGGAAATTATTGTACTTATCAACTGCCTACGTTAGAATGTCTTGAAATTGGTGTTGAACACTCTATATTTTTTCAATGAAGTGTGTTTCTTTATCGATTTCTTTTTGCACCGATGCAAAAGTGCCTACAATTATGGGCCTAGGGAATGCATCATTGATTAACATTGTGGGTTGATATTCATATTGGACTTCTAAAGCACTGCATTGTGTGGAGTTGTGATAAGCTATGTTGTAAATGTGCTAAATTAAAGCAAGTTTGTCATCCCAAATGCGAGTGTTGTTGGGTATGTGTTATATTCTTTGCACGAGTAGTAGTGTCTGAGCACCTGTGCCGGGCGCGCAGGGGGGTAAGAGGGGGGGGCGCTAAGCCCCCCCTTGGGGGGTGCAGGGGGGTTCGGGGGCAGCGCCCCCAAAATTTTTTTTTTGGGCCGACATATTTTCGCCGGTTTCGAGCCGACATATTATCGCCGGGCCGACATATTTCCGGGACCACATGATATTAGGTGGTTTTTGGCACATGGTTTTTGCCGATGGTTTTCTATTTCTGGTTAAGGAATTAGGGTTTTGGACTAATCCAGGTCATTGGGTTAGGGTTTTGGATGCCGCTGGCTCCTATATGTATATTGTATTGTAAACAATGTAACACAATGTGTATCAATATAATATATGCTGGTTTTCCCGGTTTGGGTTTCCAGGTGAAAAATCTCTGTGTAATGTTTGTATTTTCCATTGTATATTTTCTGTTCTTTTCTGAATATCAGTTTGCAGTAGATATTGTACAAGGTTAGAATTTACAAGTGTGCCTATGATTGTACATGCACAGTGGGTAAACAATAGTTTGGTTCACAATTTTTTCTTTCCCATCATTTTGCAGGTGAAAGACTATGGACATATCAATCCTTGTGTCTAACGTGATCTAGAGTGATTTTCAAAAATTGTTGATGAACTTAGGTTCGTGGTATGACACAATGTATGTTGGTGCTCCAAATTTGACCCATATGTGTTCAAAACAAACTTTTTTATGTCTTTTGTAAAGTCAATTTTCTTGCAAGGTGCAAGTACTACCATCTTCAAGAAACTATCAATGAAAATAGACACTGCATCATGGTTTCTGCATGTTGTTGGTAGGCCTATTAGAAAATTAACAAAGATAGATTCTCATGGCTGCTTGGGATTGAATAGAGATGTGTACAATCCCTACTTCCTATTGGTCAGTTTTTTATTGTGCAAGAAACAAAGGCCTTCATGTATTTATCCATGTTTGCATAAGGGTGAGACCAATAGAAGTGTTTCTATAGAAATAAAAGAACCTTATGTATCTCAAAGTGACCTATTGAATTTGGATAAGGTATTCCTAGATTAGATTGTTGCATTTTCCCTTTCTGGTACACAAAAATTTACATGGAAATACAAGTTGTTGCGCAGCTAGAAATTTCCACAAGAATTTACATTTTCTTGCATGCACAACATAGTGCTTTTTTGTTTCAGACATCGATTCTTGTTCCATCTTTCAATGCAAGTCCAAAATACATATATATCTTATTTATAACTTCTCAACATGGTTGATTTGTATGATTCGAGAATATGTGTATTAGTTTTTGATTTATTGCACAAGTAGTGTAATGATCTTGCCTTGCAAAATTCAAACTGTACTTCCCGCTTAATTTTGTTCTTACATGGGAAATATCTTCATGCTCTCTACATTTTTCTCCCATTTGGTGTTTTGGCATTCTGATCTTCTAGCAATATCTAAAGATAGGAAGGCATTTGTTTGCCTTGAAACCTTATTTCCTTATGGACCATATTGATATGCACTTGCTTCTCAATATTTGTAGGTTCATTATATGTCAAATATGTGTTTAAACTTATGCATCTTTCCTCCAATGAACAAAAATCTATATTAGGGTTCTCATCTTTGCAGTGTTGAGATTTTGGAGTTTAAAACACAATTCAACTGTAGTGATTCTGAAGTTAGGAAAAAATATGAACATTGAGAAATAACATAAGTAGAACTTGGAACCCTTTAGAATTTAATTTATAAATTTAATTTATGCTATAGGAATGAATATTTCCTTCAATGAAAAGGAAAAGCAATTTTAAAAGTTAAAAAAATGTAAAAACTTTGAAAAAACAACAAGTGGAGAATCCGGCTTCTGTGTTAAGGTGAGGGTTAAAGCTTATTAATTTAGCATTTTTTTTCAATACATATTTACTTCTCTTTTCACCTTCTGGTTATGTTTAGGTGGGTTCTCTAGGGATATCCCAAAGAAATTTAATGAGCCCATGTTTGTTTTAGGTCTGTATGTAGAATCCAAGTTTATCCCAAGAACCTGTTACCAAACTAAGAGCCAAACTTGAAAAATTGGCACATGTTGTAGCACCCTCTATTATGTTTGTAAACCCAGGAATATAGGTTCTAAGTTTATTGAACCCATTGTAGCCATAGCCGAGGTTTAGATAGTAGGTGATAAGTCAACCTTTTTGAGTTTAGAGTTGTGGATCAATGAAAAGCCTCATTATACATTTGCCATTTGTAGATGAGTGGGTCATATGACATGTTTCAGTTTGACTATATCTTTGTACACAAATTCAACTTGTACTCTGGATGATCTTCATTTCATTTCTAGTATACACTTATCATATTTTACCTTTTTGAATATATATTGAACTATTTATTTTTATAGTTTGGATCATGAAAATACAAGTACCTGAAAGAGAGACCCTTATGCAACACTACTTGGAGTGCAATAGATTTATTTCATTAAAAAAATCATAAAAATATTTCTCTGAGTATTCTCGATTCAAAGATCCCATTTAGATGTTGTTCATAGTCTGGCTTCTCTGAACTTTGAAGACAATGGAATATTGTGTAAGAATGTTTCAATGCTATTTTCATGGCAAAGGGTCACAAAATATTCTATAGTGTCATCATTGCAGCTACCCCTAATGCACTTGGTAATAGGGATTGACATTCCTGGTCGTTGTGTTTGGAAACCAATTAGAAATTGTATTGAAGTTTGAAGTGATTTTTGAAAGGAACTTCCTTTCAAACTGTGTTTTTGCTATTATGTGGAAAGGTGTACTCTGAAGTGATGACTTGAGGATAATGTACTTAAGTTCCTCCTATACTCTCTTAAGTTGGGTAGACTGTCAAATACCTTATGTGAAGTACAATATTGTATTTAGTTTCTCTACTTGCAAAAAAAGGAATGACTCCCCTTAAAAATGTAGCATGAATTGATAATCAGGGATCATAATGGGTTGTATTGAATGACCTTGTAAAGAGAATAGTATCTCAATCTTGGTAGTGAGAAGTATGATCAATCTTTTATGTACTACCCTCAATGTCATTACATTTTAGGTTGGAAACTTTTCAATTCATTCAAGAAAAAGAAAATCCATGTGGATTGTCAGCTTTTTCATAATTTTGTCTTATTTGATTTCTTTAAGATCCATAAGTTTTGGCATGCTTGTAGGGAGGAAGTGCAAAACGACTTTACAAATCTCTACACTAACAGGTATTAAAATAAATTTGCATGGAACTTGGCAATTACAAATTGCAGAGGAAGTTGGTATGCAGATATGGTAATTATAGTGTGCATCTTTCGCTGGCCATAACATGATCTTTCTTCCTATGTCAGATTTTCACATTGCCGAAGGACACATTGTTGTTTCCTGCACATGAATACAAGGGCCAGACAACTAGATGTTGAATTTCTATGAAGGAAAATGTACCAAAAAAATCATCATTTTAAGGTGCCATATTTGACCTCCAACATTTTGCTTTGCTTTTTGGCATGTATTGTCCCTTATTCTCTTTGTTGGATTTTTTGTACGACTTTTCTATGTTTCTGTCATGGTCATTGTTGGTTTCCTTCAAATTTTGATGGAGATGGCTATACTGAATAAGATATACAAATAAACCAAGTATCTACCATCACTAGTACTTCCTTAACAAGTCACATTGCCCAATCATGTTGATATGTGTGGAAGCATACTAAAATGTTATGTGACTTAAATTATTAATTGTGGAAACAAAACAAAAAAGAAACAAAAAATGAGACAACAAAACCAAAAGAATTGAACCCAATACAATTCTAGATGTGACTGAATTATTCAATTCCACTTTTGTTACAATGGAGTTACAAAAGATAGACAATGTTCATTTGCCAATAACAAAACTAGAAATGCTTCTCTATGAAGGGGAGACAATTCAATTTTATTCCAGTAATACAAGTATCTATGTTTACAAAATGACATGCAGGTCACAACCTAATAAACACTACAATATGACCATGCAATATCATAATTGAATATAGCCATAAAGTGCAACATTAGAATTACATAAACCCAAACAACTGAATGCAGGTCCAAGTCTCTGCAGATTTGATGCATTTACAGCAAATTAAAATATGGGAAAAATGGATTTTTGGACGTAATGAATCCTGAAGCATTTGGAAGATGGATTTCTGGACTTTTGGGGTTCAAATGTCCAACTGACATGTACAAGAGTTGGGTTAGTTTTGATACCAAAAAGATTATTTTTCTAGCTAGCCTTAAGTTATTATTTGACACACAAAATATAAGTTTCATAAAGTTGATAAACTTAACAACTTACAAAATTATTTGGAAGAGAATACACTTATAGGAAACTTGAATGTCTCGTGGAAGGTCCCATTGATAGAGGTTCACATCTACAAAAACAAATATGATAATGAGACTTTAGAAACAATAAATTATTAAATTAAGAGGGTAGAAAAGTTAACATACATATTGCATACCTAGCACTTGTCCCAACTCCACCTTCAGAAACATCAGATATCTTACGTTTTCTATTTTTCTCTACTTTTCTTATCACTATACTAAGCTCAGTTGTTTCTGGAAGGTGGTTTTTCTTCTTAAATCCATCTATTTTATGCCTATAAAATGCTTGATCCATTTGCACAAGAACATTTGAATGATTGGAACCCCCTCCTTTCTGTGTGCATCTATGGTAAATGGTATGAGCTAGCTTATGTGATTTCTCCATACCCTATGTACCCCAAATGGCCAAGCTTCCATATTTTGTTGCAAACCATAATAGCTACTTGATTTTGGTGATTATGTTTATGGTTGTCTCCCGAGGCTTCTATCATTGCTCTTTAAAAACTGTAATAGCTTCTTTTAATGAGTTTCCCCACTATGTTTAGAATAATGTTTTATTAATAAGTAAAAAAATTTAAATATTATATCATTTAAACTCTATTTTATTTTTTTATTATTAAAATTATATTTTTGAATGTGTACAATACTTTAATACCGTACAAACATTTAATAGATAATATTTTCCATTCCAAAATGAGTTTCTCCACTATGTTTAGAATAAATAATAAAGCATGTGGTAAGTAAAAAAATGTAAATATTATATCATTTAAATTCTATTTTATTTTTTTATTATTAAAATTATATTTTTAATGTGTAGAATACTTTAATACCCTACAAATTGTTAATACAAACAATAGATAATATTTTTCATTCCAAAATGAGTTTCTCTACTATGTTTAGAATAAATAATAAAGTACATAGTAAGTAAATTTTTTATTTTTTTAAATATTATATCATTTAAACTCTATTTTGTTTTTTTATTATTAAAATTATATTTTTGAATGTGTAGAATACTTTAACACCCTACCGACAAACATTTAATAGATAATATTTTCATCCCAAAATGAGTTTATCCACTATGTTTAGAATAATTAATATAGCATATAGCAAGTAAAAAAATTTAAATATTATATGATTTAAACTCTATTATATTTTTTTATTATTAAAATCATATTGGCTAAGTCTCAAGGAAACATGGGACTTAGGGAAATTTGGACTCTCGCCTTAATGATCATATAGAGGAATTTGAAAGAAGGCTTGGAAGTTCTTATACTTCCAAAATTTAGTTCCTCCCTATGGTGTTGTGAAGAGTGATAACATCTACAATCGCTAGGCAAGTGGCAATGAATGAAGTTATTGCAGGTAGGAAACGAACTAGTCAAAGGACGGAGTTTGAATGTGTAGAATACTTTAATAACCTACAAACAGTTAATAGATAATATTTTCCATTCCAATTATTAGTTTAATTTAAAAAAAAAAAAATCTAACTATTTTCAATTTTTAAGAAGATTTTCTTCTCATTAAAATAAGAAAAAATATTTTATTATAAAGATATTATCAATTTTAAGTTTTTTTTGGGTAAATGAGTTGAGATTTTATATTACTGAGTAAAATATTGTAAAAAAAAGATTGAGGGGTATCCCCTGATCTGCCAAAAGGAAACCAAATCAGGGGTCCCCAAGTTGCGCTATCTACATAAGTGAAGGGATGGTTGGGCCGCCACCCTGGGAAACCGACCCAGTCTCTATAAGTTCGTTTGAAAAAAAGACAATACCATAAGAAATACATAAAAGAAAGAGCATATAACTTGAGTTGTTCCTATACTGATAAACAAAATGATCTTAAGTTGATGTTGCGCTAGTCCAAGCAGATTGGGTGGCTTTCATCTCCTTCCTTCCTTACCTCGTTTTCCTTTTTTTGCTCCACCGTGCACGTCCTTCTGATGTTGGCTACTTTTTTGCGTCGGTCTACTGGAGTGATTTCCATGTGATGGACATAGCGAAGGTAGAGTTGGAATTGTCCAACCAGTGGTTCTATTTTTTCACTTTGGTTCCTCTGATACTCTGCTATGCTTCTAGTGTTGGCCTCCAAGTCGCTGAGGTGGCTCAAGATTTCTATGATTTCCTTCTTGCGGCTTCGGTTTGCCACCCTTATGGTCTAGTTCTTTTTTTCTCTAAGCTTGCATATCATCATTTTTGTATGCCAAGCTTCCTCCATTGTTTTGTGGTAGAGGGTTTTCCTGGGTTGTGTGGCCCCTGGGTCCCTTATCCTGTCTGTCTCTTGAATGAGTTTCGCCCAAGATTTTCCCTGGTGCTTGATGTTGACTTCCCGCTCCCATTTGTCGATGAATTCTTTACCCTTTGTATCTACCTGCTCGAGGAAGGTGCCTTTGGCCTCTCTAGTTGCATGTTCAATCCTAGTGATCTTCCGGGCGCTTGTTGTGAGTTCCTCCCCTTGGGGCCCCCTCTTACTCTAGGTGTTCTTCGTTCTTACCATCTTTGCTTGAAAGATGTGGCTTATGTCGTGATTTATTTCGCTGCTACTATTCTCCCCTTCCTCGTCTCTGTAATTGCTGCTATTTAGTCTATTGCTATCCCTGATGCTTCTTCTTTTATAGAGTTTCCTCGAAAGTGGTCTTCTCCAGGTAATCATTTGTCTCTCGTAAAGGCATATCTTTCGATCCCTTATCTATGTTTCTGAGTGTGTGCATTTGGGAGCTCTGTCATCGTTCCAGCGCCAATCTTTTGCCTTGCACATTGTTTTCCAATCATTTCCTCCCTCAGGACTTATGCGTAGATGAGGTGTAACCATACTGTCGTCGAGCTATCCCTTTGGTCTTCGTCCTTTGTTGGGTACGACTTACCCTTTCCATTCTCCCACGGCCAGCCCCTGTACTTCCTTCTATCGACATGACCTTGGTATCGTACCCCTTCTTGTGGTGTGACTGTGATCTTCATTTTAACTCATGTTTAAAAGGTGGCCTATCGGATTCGGCCTGGATCCTACTTGCCCTTCATTTAATTTTGTGTCTCTAGCCTCAATGCGATTGTCCGTACTTCGACTGCCATCATAGTCCTTTTCCGTTAGTTCGGTACAGTCTGTCTGAAACTGGCCACTTGGGATGTTAATCCATGTGGCATCCAAATATGATCGTTCATTCTCGACCCCTTCATTAGAAATTCTATCCACGAGTCCATTTGTTGACCGGTAGACCCAGCGCAACTCCACTGCAATCCATGTCTGCAAATGCTCCTAAATTTTCTGCAGATAGTACGCCAAGCACCAGTGCCTCTGTATTTTCACCACTTTGGTGTCATTTCAGATTTTTCTTACTGTATTGATGACTAGCATGGAGTCTCCTTACACTATTACGTTTTCCATTCCTTCCTTGTGTAGTATCTCTAGGTCTATCTCCAGTGGTCCAAATTCCGCAACATTGTTTGTTGAGTTCCCTAAAATTCCTATGTACCGTCGGATAATTCTTCCTTGACTATCCCTGATTACTCCCCCCATACCGGTCCGTCCTGGGTTACCCTTCAACGCCCCATCGAAATTTATCTTGAGGGAGCCCTCTGGTGGCATTTTCCAGTTGTGCTCGCCTAAACTTAGTTGCAGCACATGTCTCACTTGAATGGGGTTGTGTCTTCCTTTCAATTGGAAAGCCTCTAGAATTCTAAGATCCTGATCAGTGAGTTGCGCTCCTCCTATTTGAAGGCTGTGGCTGTGTACCATTTCCCTTGTCATGGCTATTATTGTTTCCTTGATCTTTCCAACCATCTAGCTTTGGTTCCTGAATATGTGTCAGTTCCATTCCTTCCAAATTGCCCAAATGATCATGCCAGGGGTGAGGGTCCAACAAATATTTACCTCTTCGTTGTCACTATAGTTTTCCTTCTAGGTGTTTATAGTTGCGGAAATACTTCCTCTGATCCTATTAGACTAACGAAAAATGCCTGTCGCCCAGTCCCATAATTCTGATGTGTAGGGATATTCATCTAGGAGATGGTTCATTGTTTCTTTCTTTTCTTCACATAGGTGACATCTTGAAGGGCCTATGAAACCTCTCTTTGTTAGGTTCTCCCAGGTTAGGATTCGGTTGTGTAGTATTAGCCACTGGAATATTTTTATTTTTGGCCATTGGGGGTTGTTCCAGAGCTTGTCCCATTGATGCATCGCAACTTCTTGGTCCTGGTTTGTTATGTAGTGGCGTACTTTTTTAAGATTGGATTCCCCGCCTGCTTTGTGCCCCCATCTCAGCTGGTCATTTTTCTCTGTGATTGCAATTTTCCTTCTCCCCAATTCCTCCTCCACTTCTTTAACTGTTGTTGTAGTCTAGTCTCTATTCTGTGGGGTGAGAGTGTTTCAGATACTCCATTTGTTGCAATCTGCTTCTTGTTTCAGTAATGATAAACTTGGGTTTTGCCTTGTGCCATCATCTCTTGTTGGAGTTCCTCCTGGCCCGGATGTTCCATTCTGGGTTCCTGTTTCCATGCATCCTCCAAGAATATGGCGGTTCTTCCATTCCTTATTTCCAAAAATATGTGTGTCTGGATCCAAGTCTTGTTGCGCCAGGCTAAGTTCCATATGGTTGAACCTTCCCTGGTGCCTCTGAAGTGGATTTTGTCCTGGTTACTAATGTCCAGGGCATACTTTTCCTTCCACAGGTTGACCCATGGATTGGTCATTTCTTTGACCCATCACCACCAAAGCTTCACCCCATAGGCATCGTTGGTTACTTCCAGGTCATGTAGCCCAAGGCCTCCCTTGCTCTTTGGCTTACACACCTTCTCCCAAGCCACCAGTGCCCATTGTTTCCTTGTTTCCTCTCTTGTAGAATTCCCTTGGGGTGTAACACCCTTTCATATTAAAGTTTTTATGCTCTGATACCATACTGTAACACCCTTTCTGTTACTGGAGTTGTTACGCTCTGATACCATACTGTAACACCCCCTTTCCTAGCCGGTGATCAGGGGATCAAATTTTGCTCAAAAATTCAAAGTGCTCGGAATCGCTTCAAATTGAATGAGAGAATAGGCCTCATCATTGCGAACCCAACGCAACTTGCTTCATCTCAAACGGACGTCGGGAGCGAGAGATATCGCGATCTGTTCAAATCGTCAAATAGGCAAAAAAAAGGACGCTGACTATGCAGTCCGTACAGTCCGTACAAGCTGATGTGGCAGGGTCGTACGACCATATGCTGATGTGGCATGTGTTGGCGTGGCAGTTGTTGATTGGTAGATGTGGTCGAATGGTGTTTCGACACGTGGCAGTATGTGGTTGGTGGCTTGGTGCCACATGGCCTAGTCATGGGCTACCACGTGGCACCCCTTTATTGGCTATTGGTCTATTGGTTTGTTAATCAAAATTTTATGGGTCCATGGGGATCGAACCCTGGACCTCCCCTTTTGGCGCCGTGCTTTGGTAGAGTGTGGGCTACCACTAGCCCACACGGTGGTTCTTATTAACTATATGCCTTGTAAAATATTTAAAGTTGAGCTATGTTGTAAATGGCGGGGGGTCGGGCCGGGGCTTAGCCCCGACCCACGGTTTTATGTTGTGAAACATATGTCCATACCCATTGTAAAATAACATGCAGGGTTTTTAAAACTTGTAGCATGTGGTTATATGGGTTACACCATGTGACTTTAATCTTAGCACAGGGGGGTTTCAAAACAGTTTTAACGGTTAGCCCTTTTCACAATGCGCGAGGTCATATGACCTTCATGTGCCTGAGTGCTAGGCGGTTAGGGGCTGGTGCGCCCATAATCATCCTACAGTTTGTACCATTGGCACGGTTGTGCCCAGTGCCGGGTTTTTACGCTTTAAATGGCGTGTGTGCTAGGTTCATGAACAAGGGTGCGATTTGTAGATGCAGAGACATCAAGCTTGAAGGAGGGACTTCCAAGAAACATAACTTCTTCATTTTTTGGCCAAACGAGGTGCCAAAAAAGCCCATCTAGGGATTTTTGGACGCTCTAAATCCATTGGAGCAGTCTGTTGGTCAATTTGAGCATTGTAAGGAACGTTTCTTAGCACTTTGAGCAATTAATAATAATGATCCATTGGAAGTTGGACCAGGAGATGTAGCCCAAGAGAGGGGTGAACTCCTTTATCAATTGATGTGTTTATGTGCTTATGTTCATTGATTATGCTACTGTCTATTTGTATCTTGAATGAGTAATCCTTTAATTAATGTTTTGCAAAGTTGATACATTTTCTTTTAACACATAAACTTTACTTGCAAATATTTTCAAGATTTCAAGTCTTCTTCATTTTTAGATCAAGTTGGTATCAGAGCACTGGTTTTTGAAGACTTGATTATTTTGAAAGTGTTTTGTTTCTGATGCTCACAAGGTTGAAA